>JAMKCH010014280.1:0-25547 GCA_023653785.1 Ophioderma brevispina
TTGAATCAGGATCCAGGTAATTTCATTAACCATTGACTCAAAAAGGAGCGAAAAACACTGTAACCATAGAAACCATCCAAAGTGTTCATTTTAATTTAGAAATCATAATTTTTGACCATTTGGGACAGAAAAGGCCAATTTGGGTTCAGGCAATTGCTCACAACATTGATAACAAAGGAGCCAAAAACACTAGGAACCATTCTAGTACCTCCAAAGGTGTCCACTTGTGTTCTTTAAAAATCATTATTTGGACATTTTGAACCAAAACAACTGAATTGGTTTCCAGGCGCAGCATTCTCCATCAACCATTGAAACAACAGGGCCCGAAAACACTGGGAATCCATCCAGAACTAATCCAGGAACCCATTCAAAGTAATCACTTTTCTTTAAAAATCACATTTGGACCATCTTGAACCAAAATAGCCAATTTGTGTTCCCACAATTTGCTCAACAACCATTGATACACAAGAGAAGAAAACACTGGGAACCATCCAGAAACAATCCGGAACCACACCCCCAAGTGTTTACTTTTATTTCAAAATAATTTTGATCATTGGCCCAACACCAATTTGGGTTTCCGGCAATACTAGATAGCCTTGAATACAAAGGAACCAAAAAACCCGGACCCGCCATGAAACCATCGGGAACCCTCCGAAGTGTCGCCTTTTCTTTAAAATTATTATTTTGATCATTTTAAAAAACAAAATAGCTGATTTGGGTTCCAGCAATGGTCAACAACCCTTGATACACAAATATCCACAATCACAGAGAACCATCCAGACACCATCTGGGAACCATCCAATTTGCCACTTTGGTGTAAATACATTGTTATTTACTACCAAAATAGCCATTTTTGGGTGCAGGAAATGCTCATCAACTAATGTAAACACAAAGTACCAAAACAAAAACAAACAACAAAAGACCGGGAGACCATCCAGAAATCACACAAAAAATGCTACCCTCCCCTCCCCTCCCCCACCCACCTCTCCATATTTCAACCTCATTCCTGATTCTGTGAAATATATACATTTGAAAACTGGGTCAGCAATTTATATATGTACCTTAACATTACAACAACGGCTCCTAATTGACTTCCACTACTTGAAAAGACACCATGTTGTGTTCAAGTCTTTATGTGGGTACCGCCCGACGTCTGCAACTTCCGACAATTTTATTGGGTGAAAAGTGCTTGTCCGAAAAGGCATTTTTAAAAGCAAATTTCTGATAACTTGCTTATAAGTATTTGTAAGAAAAATCTCAGAATACTAGGAAAAAATCTTGACTCTTAAGGAAAAACACAAATAATGAATTCATGAAAAAAATGAATTATTTTTGGATTTTTGGCTTTACGGCGTGCGTCAACAGGAAACAGAAAAATTCATTGTGAAGATCCTAAGCCATGTAATGGCTTTAGGTGTCAGATTATTTGAGCTGTGTAAGCTGATCCGGGGCTGCATCTATCCATGATGTGGACACTCCTAACATGGCCCACTTTGAGGCGGGGTGGTTTGGAACAGTCATGGGTTTTCACCCTACACTTATGAAACTTGCGTGTTGGATGTGCATGTACTGTTGTGACTCTGTACACGAGACTAACTGCTTCGTCCCTCCAAAGGAGGGGATGCTTTCAATATTCATTTTCCCATTCCAATTAGCCATGGAGCGAGAGCATATCTGATTTTAAATTTTTGGAAAACCTATAGTTTGTATCAAATCCAGAGTTGAAAACCTGAAATAGATCCCAGCAAGTGCCCCACCGGTATTCAAACATGGGAAACCTCACTGCACAGGCAAGCACCCTAACCAATAGGCCATTGCTCTGCTACGGTGTTGAAAGCGACACAAGGATGTCAAAAATGCAAATTCCCGGAAAGAAGTTCCATATGTACCCCCTTTTAAAATGTCCAGGCAGCAAATTATTTTTTTATTTATGGCCTTACACATTAACAAATACCCTAACCTATGCCAAAATAAAAATAAATGTGTTACTTGTATAACTTTGAAGAGGGGTACATGTGGAATTTTGCCCGAATTCCAAACAGTTAAAGTATATCATTGTGTGCTGCTAAGATAGTAGATGTTTGTGGCTTGAAGTAGTGTACTTTGATTCTTTGGCTATCATATAATTTAGTATACACCCACCATAGATCACATGTAAAACCAACCAAACTACATTTTGATGAAAAATTCTCATAAAATATCCCCACAGTTTTTTCTTGCTGGGCAGCCAGATTGTTCAATTTATTTTTTGATTTATCACTTAAATGGTAATCAGCACGTCTGTATCTAGATATATGAAACAATGTTGATCTAGTATCTGAGTTTGCATTTTTGATGTGTGATTTCGGGCCCTTTCATGTCAAAATCCAACAGTGGTGCCTGCTGGGTCTTGGAGAATAAAGAGGTATTGTAATAAGTGTACCCAAGTTTTAAATCCGGTTTTGCTCTAGCTGGGGGGGTGGCCATATCACTCACTCACTCAGCAATACTGTTTGTGTGAGGATTTATTGGGAGCAAAAGATAATTGACCAGATTTACTGTAAATATGCTGGATGGCCACCTTAGCTCTCCAAAGCCGACACCCTTGTAATTAATAACCTCTTTTTAGTCTACAAAATTCACCAGCTACCCCTCATTGGATTTCCTGTGACGGTTTAGCTGCCGACAACCCGTGGCCCTGAGAACAGCAGTACTTGTTACCCAGGGACACCAGTACCGTCCCTCAAAGCAACCTGGACCTGACATGCTAATCGATAAATGATTATTTTTGTATTTTTTTTTACAGAGGTTACCATATGCTTTGCTCTTGTGAATGTGGGTCTGCTAACTCCCACATTCCTCAAATCCGTGGCTTCGTATTTTGGATCATGATTGGATTTTCGCAGTACACATCATCATGTGTGATTATCTGGAATGTCAGAAGGTCGCATGAAATCATGTGAATGCTAGAAAATGGTTTCCTGTTTTTGCCACCTGAACTGTAGTGCAGGAGGCACATCCAAAGTGGCGAATGTCCATGTGTGGGTGTAAAGTTCAGGTTAAAGCCAAATTTTGAAGAGCGCCCACCAATTTTCAAAATTTGAAGATTTATGCAGAGTTTTGTTGGTAATTGTCTAAAACTATCCCTGCGATGGTAAATGGCCCAAAAAAAATGCGCATTTGTAATTAGAATTGGAATCTCCTGGATTGTAATTTATTGGTGGAGCGTGAAACGCCACTTTATTCCGTCATGGTGAAACAGTCCGAAATATAATGCCACCTCACGAAAATACCTCTCTAACTTGACTTGCTGAACGCAAAGGAACTCTAATGGATGAGCGTAAACACATATGTGGCGCGATTTCCCGGCTATTCCATTGAAGAACGTTTCTAACAGCCGTTGAATATTATCGAGATCTCCGATATTAATTATTTTAATTAAAAAATTCCTTGTTTTGCAACACATAGAGAATGTTGAGCACTAGCATTCACAGGTATTGTTTACTAGCCAATTGCCAATGCAACTGTGCAAAAATCTCAAAATATCCCGAAAATTGGGGGCGCTCTTTCAAAAATGTGTTGCTTTAACCGTTTTTAAATTGCTCGTGCAGGGACACCTAAAGTCCAATTGCCACCAAACTCAATTCATATGGTGCACCAGAGAGACTTGCATGTCATGGTAGGGTAAAAGGTCACATACCAAGGTCAAAGGTCATTAGCAGGCAACTTGTGCAGAGTGTGAAAGAAGGGTGGATCATGAAAGCAGGTGACACTAGGGGTTTGATGACGTTTCATTATTGTTAGCACATGATTGATGGCATAGGTGTTGAAGGTGTACGAGGGAGGACAAGAAGGCCCCATCTGCAATAGCTGCCAGGTGTTTGGCAGGTATAACACTTAATAACAACACAACTGACAAATGGCAGCTATTGCATATGGGCTTTCTTGCCATAAACCCTCAGTGTATTTCGTTATAAAATGGTACGTGTGAAAATATAGTTTTATCATCCAATTTTTTGAGTTATTCAGATCAAGAATAAGTTTTGGTAAAAACCCTGGGGGAGCTCAAGCAATCTAAATCCACTCTGCATATGTCACTGAGTACAGGGCCACTCTGAAATAGTCAGGCCAAATGTGAGTGTTGATGAATAATAATCTCCCTTTTTTTGTTTTCTTTTTTTATTTCTTCTATTAGATGATGAAGATGATGATATTCCCTTGAAAGGCAGTGGTGACCCTGACACAGAATTCAGGGAATCTTCAGCTCTCAAGGTAAAGATGAAAGGCTGAATCAAAACAAGGGCCAAAGCAAGCATATTGAAAGTGGAGCGGCCATATAACAGGTGTCTGGGGGCTGGCGGGGGCTCCCAGTAGGGGTCTGGTGGGGGGTGGGAGCTAGCTTTGGGTGGGGAGTTGGGGGAAAACCCTGAAGCTGTAGGATTCACCAATTTACCCAATTGGGATGCCAAACTATACTCAACAAGCCAATCGTCACTCACTCACGTGTTCAGACGCATGTCTAGCTCGCATAGTAATTATAACTCTGAACAAATCTGACAGCCACTACAGACCAACTGAAATGCATGTTTAGGATGGGCAAGAAGTGTGATTTTGAATCCAGGTATTTTAACTGCTTTGAAAAAAGTGCCGGTTTGAATCCCTTGAAGACAGAAATTGCCACGCTGGATCAAACCGTAAGCTACACCACTAGTAGGTGCTTCATGATGAAATTTAAGAAATCACACAACTAAATAAACTAGGTGTAGCAGACAACGTCACTGCCGAGACAGTGTTGGTGTCCGAAATATGGCCCTTTGCCTAAATGAAGAGTCACAAAATGTTGATAAGTTGTGTCTTTAAATGAAATTTGAAATTAATCATAATGTGTGAACTAGTAACAAACCATTTGGGTGGTAAAGATTTTGTCTGTGCCATTTTTGTATAATTTCTGAGGGTTTGGGGAAACTGTGCAATCTTAATTTTTAGTAACATTTTAAACTAGGCGTGGACGTTTTGAAAACATGCAAATCTTTGATGCTCTGTAGCTAAAAAAGATCAGCCTTCATCATATGACATTTTCATTTTTGTTGAAGAGGTACAGTATTGTCCTAATCTTCCCCAAAAATCTAGTTTTTAAAGGTGCTTGTTCCGATTTTTGTCTATCGTGTTCTCTACTTGATATGAGAGCCTGACACTTGTACACACTGACTATTAAGTACCGTGGGAAACAGACGCGTTAATGCATAGTACAACGCCCTATTCACTACTGTGCTAATATTGATGGTTAACCACTAAAACGGTAGTTTTTTATCTATATCTTGAGAAAGAAATGTATTTGAAAGCTGAAATTTCTGGACAAAAAAATACGGCCTTACATCTGATATCAAAATTGATACTACTTCCGGTTAAATCAGGGGGGTCCCAAAGACGATCGGAACAAGCACCTTTAAATAAGCAGTCGCTTTATAGCTGAGAAATTGACGTTTTGTGAGAGCCCATTTTGTACACAAGTCTATATGGGCAGTTATTTAGTGGTGTGATTCCTTAAGGTTACCCATCACCAAAAACTCTAAAGGAATACCAACCCCCACCCCCATTAGTGACAATTTATGGTCCCATCACTCAACTGAGTATGAAACACTCCTTTCTCACATTTTTGGTGTAAAATAAAAGCATCCTTTTCTTTCCATGAAGTCATTGATTTTTTTGGCTTGAATTATACCCCCCCTTTAATGAAATCACAAACCACCATCACCTACTGTGCGCCGTCATTTTGGTTCACATTTAGTGACAGATGAGATTTCATTTTTATATTATTATAAAATTTATAAAAATTATTATGTGTTGTCTCTTATTTGGTTTTTGTAACAGTACGCTTCCTTTTGGCTTTATCTTTCACTGCCAGCTATGTTTCTTTTGTAAATCATTCTTTTTATCGACCAGTAGCAGGTAGCCAGCAATTAAAGATTGGTGGACTCAATCATGGTCGATATTTCAAATGTTCTTTTTTCTTCCCCCGACAATTGGAGCTTATTACTGAAAAACATATGATGATAAATTTTTAGTTTTTTATTGGGCCAGCTGTTTGAATAATAGAATCCAATATAGTACAGTTGCGTCCAGGACTGGGGGTGTGGCAAGGCGTTATCCGCCTTGTGGACGTTTTCTCATAACATCAAAATCGAACATGTTCGGAGCCTTAATTTCAATATGATAATAATGAAGAAAAGTATGACTTCGATACCAACAATCCAGTTTTGATTGTAGGAATGGCCTGCGGTGGTTTATGGGGGTCACCTCTCTTAAAGGCCTGACCGGAGATTCCCAATGGAGTGCGCCCTCACTTTTCAAAACAGTTTGTGTTTTTGCATAAAGTAATGCTTGTCCTCTACCTAACCACCGGGTAAATGAAATAGCTAGCTCAACGACGTCTTCATGTAGAAAATTCAAATCTTTGTTTAAATCCGATCCGGATTTTTGCTATACACAGTAGCCTAGCACTGTTTACACTACACAAAAATGTTTGCGGCATCAAACAAAAAATCTGATTATCTAAAATTGGAATGGAGTATTTTAGGTGACTAGCTTTAGTTCTAATGATGATTTTAATACACCAGAAAATTATTCTCAAGATCTCTGAATCAGCCTTTAAGATCCTAATTGCCCATAAAATGCTGAGGTCCCCAGTTGAGACCCCGGTTACTTGTTGAGTTTATTTGTCTATGAATTCTGGAATTAAATTGAATAAGAGTGGATTATTCAAAAATTCTCTCCCACATGGTTCAGTTTTGGACAGCGAAACATTGACACATTCATTTTTGGAGGGTATGTTAAGGCCATGGATCCCATGTACCATTGAATCCTCAAGAAGGTTATACATGAGGACATATATAAGTATTTATTAATTTTATTACTTTCCTGTTCCCTCACATCTAGAGGGAAATTTTTCCTTCGTGACCCACAAGGGAGAAAAACTGTTTCTTCAATCCTCCTCCTTTTTATTTCTATATTAAAGTAGGCTAATTATGCAGATATTTAGAAGTATAGGCAAAATTCTTAGATTTCTACAACGGAATTATGTGACAGCTTTCTTATATAGAGCCTGTTGCATAACTCAAGTTCATAAATATGGGAATTTTTGCCCTGACATTGAATTATTGTATATATAATTTATAAACTTTAATTGCTGTGGAGCCTACAGACCAGTTTGTTTTATCTTTTTCCCTTACACTTGTTTTCATCTTTTTCTAACACTTGTTTCATTATTTTTTAACACCAAGGGAGGCAAAATAAGAAAGCTGTTCTTCTTCATCTACCTGTTTTTGGCCGTCGCCTTCGCTGCCGTCATTGTTGTGTTCATCCTTTATAGGCATCGGTTACCACTGGTGACATCATCACCAGAACTAGAAGTTTGAATCATGTGACATTCTTTAGAATGGTGAACTTTTCCAGTACTTATTTTTTTTTTAATTTGTTGTAGATTTATAGATATGTAAAAAGAACCAAATAAATGATGTGACCCTTTTATTGTGATTTGAAATCAATGTTGCCTTATATTAACAGGAAGTTGAAAAGGGAAAATGTATGTGTGGAGCCATTTTTATTATGATCTGATCTGCAAAAAACCTACATATTTTTTTACAGAGCATCACTATTATGTAGTATTAATACCTGCATTGAAAGAAGATGCAGATTGAAAGCTTTTGGCATACCACACTGACACTGCCCAGGTGGCCAAAGCTGCTCTATACAATACAAATAAAGACACTATCATTGATTTGCTAAATCAGCAAATCGAAAAAATCATCAAAAAATCAGATTTTTGCATGTATGTACAAGTACAGGTATCCTAAACATTACCCTGCAAAATGATAAGACCCGAAGCAACCTACTAAGGACAGAATCGGAGATTTGAGTCTTTACGTGCGAACGGACACGTACTACAACACGTAAGAAGGAGATTGTATCTGGAATACTGCCGTTTTCTTCCTTTTCTGTCAATTCTACAGCTGGAAAAGGTAATTGTGAGAATTCTACAGATTATCCTTCACTTAAAAGCTATTCCTGCAAATTTCAAATATTTTTCAAATCACTGATATGTCTTTAAACAATAATACAATTTTGTTAAAGAGCTGCCTCCCAATTTTCAAAAATTTTGAGATTTTTTACATGGCTTGCATTAGTAACTGGCAAGTAAAAAGTATACCTGTATAAGTAAAGATAGCTTGAATAATTGTTCTAGGGTCTCAAACGAAGGAATTTTGTAATTAGGAAAATTATATCAGAGATCTTCGATATAATTCAGGGTGCTGGAGAATGGCCTTCCACTATGAATAGCCAAGAAATTGCGCCATTTACGTGTTTATACGCTCATCCATTATTGTTTTAATTTGGTTCAGGCAAGTCAAGTTAGAGGTCATTTCTGAGTGACATAAATTTAGCATTTTCTAGCTCGGCGACTAAGTATAATCTTGGGATCCCAATTCTAATTACGCATTTTTTAAAGCATTCTTCCTAGTTCGCAGGTGTTTTTTCCTAGACAATACCAATTTTGAAAATTGTTGGTGCTTTTCAAAAATGGCTGGTTCTCGCTAAGCATATAGAACCAGTGGCAGTAATTAATGGATCAGTTTTTATTGTGAATGGAAAGGATCTAGATGGGACCCCCCCCACCAATCACAAAAAATTGACAAATAGCCCCCCAAAAGATTTTGGCCTATGGTAAAATATACTACGAGGGCGACTTTTTGGTAGAATTTGCTCAAGTAGGCCCCTTGGCCCAAAAATATTTTTTACCCTTGCACCACCTGGCCCAAAGTTTGCCTGTCCATCCCACCAACTTGACATTTGTTGCACCATTGTTTTTAACCAGGGCTTTGGTCACCACCATCTGCAGGGAGTCGCTATAAAATGGGAGAGGAAACTCGTCCCGGTTTTAGTAGGCTTGGTCCTGCTTTCAGTGGGTAAGGACACGGTCGGCTCGATTTGGGCATTGGGGATTTTCCAATCGTAATTTTGTGAACTGCTACGTGCCTTTACTATGCAGTCTCGGTCCCAGTTACATTAAAAAAATCATCTCTTAAACCTTTGTTCAAAGAATCTTAGTAATATCATACAATTAAGAAACACGATTGGCTTCAAAAGCCTTCGGGGTTAGTGATTAACCCGCCTTCAAAGAGTTTAATTTCCATAACGGTCCATTTTAGATTTACATATTCGTGACCAGGCCTAGTCTTTTAGTCAAGTCTGTGTGTAACTGTTCGATATGCGTAGAGCGCCCTCCTACGTTAAGTCTTTGAAACGAGCTAGCCCGGAAGTTGATGCCGTTTTTGAATTTGCTGTTTGCTGTTAGTGGCATGTCCCTACCCCCCCCCTGGGTCCTGCTATCCAACTCTGATTGAGGGCAGTATTCAATATTGCTAGACTGATGAAGGCCGATAAAAATTGTGATTTTGACACTTTTCAATGACGTTTGTTTCAAGAAATTTGTTTGGTTTATTTTCGCACTTGGTTTTGTTGCTCAAAGGCACGAAAATAAATGTAGCATGAAAAAAAAATTTCAACGTTATTAATCATAACCTATGCTGTCCCAACTCCTGAGAGGGGGCACATAAAACAGTTCCCTGCCTTTTCACTATCCTGATTGAGTCCCCACTGATGGTTTTCTAGACAGAATCTGCAAAGATGCATGGGCCACTATAGAAGTAATTTAGGAAATATTTTTTTTTTGACTTTCAGGTATACACGCGTATTCAATAGCCATCCTGTTGGTGGACAGATAGATGCATTCCAGTAAACAATACATTCACCTGTCAATATCCCTGTGCAATCGCTAAAAACATGGATCGATTGACAGCTTAATTATTATCCCTTGGAATGTGTGCATCTTTGTCCACCACATGTCTGGTGGCTGACTTGAATATAGTCTATTATTTAAAATTCTGTTAAATGCCATAGCTTTTCTTGTACTTAAAACCAAGTAAGAGCTGAATCCCGTGATCTGCATCCGAAATTTTGTTACTCACCACCTGGCTACATGTCCAAACACAGTTGCCTGCATTCCCCTTTCACATCCCTGCAGTATTTAAATTGTTTTGTTCCACTGGCTCTGTCTGTTTCAAACAATGTGGAAAAATAACTCCTTGCCATTTCAAACAATTGGGAATGCCTGTAATACTTTGTGAGCTTAGAATTCGTTTAAACATTTTTTTATTTTGAGATATTATTTTAAAGTTCACAATATAACAAAGACATGTCATCTGAAGTAGAACCTTTAAACAAATTTTAACCTTTACTTTTTAAAAACACCAAATTGTATATATTTTAAAGCTTAGCAATAAACATTTTCAAAAATATTACAACACAGAAAGCTCAAAAGTTAGAACCTTGTTTCTCAACCTCTGGACTGTTTCCCGTTTAAATCTTTTGGAATGGGCATAAACACATACTCTGCCAACCTTCCCTATTTTTTCTCGTATCATCCTATTTTGAACTTTCCTAAATTGCAAAAAATAGGATATCCTATTTTCTGAAATTTCAAACAAACGTGAAATATTGCCAGAAAAGTCCTGAAATATTTTCTGGGCTTCCCTGCAAGCTCTTACCTGCCCTGTCAAAAACACTAAAACCCAGTAAGTTCAGGGGACTCTGCACCTTGTACTCCACTAAGGCCTTAAAGTTGTCACAAAATAGACAACCACCCTTAAGGTCTTTCCCGTGTGAGGTACTGTTTTCACGGCACATGCATCTCTGATTTTGGGGTTCTGAATGTTGGCAGGTATTAAACATGCTTAAAATGAGTGAGTTTGCGATAGCTTTTTCACACGTCCGCAAATCAAAGTTCCACATTAATTAAATATTAGAACTGTGCCATTAACTGTGTTTTTAAAAATGTCACCTCCTCGTAGCACCTAGAACTTGCTGCTAATATTTGAAAAAACTCTTAAAAAAATATGTGCCGATCTTTGCATGGTAAGATCTTTCTGAACAAACACATGCCTGACAATTATGTTCTTGGATGTCTAAGGTCATTTTATAAACCGTGGGTCGCCTGGCGAATCAACAAGAAATTGCATTTTTCCATGCGTAATTGTTATTATAATAGCTTTGGCATGTAACTCTAAGCATTCTGCAGTGACTTGTTGATCAAGTTATCCATCCAACCTCTATCCTTTTATTAATCTATCTCCTAATATTTTTCTCAGCTCACAACTTCAACACAACATATTGTTGAAATTCTAAATTTGACAAAAAAGGTAAAATAATTTCAGTCATTGCTTGCATACGTGCTAATTCCACTTGTTCTAAATTGAAAAGAACACATTGGAACACTCAATTGTAGTAGTAGTGTGTAAGTGCATTATGCCCAATCCAATTTTATTAGCCATGAGAAAGTATTCACCCATAAATACACTACATATTGATTTTTCCAATGCCTGAAAAAAATTAAGTGTTTTGCTCTCCTGCAAAATCTAATAACATTTAAAGGGTAGAGCAATTGAAAAAATCATTTCCCCACTTAACCACCTGAGGACTCCCACCCATGATACAATCTGTGTGATTGGTCCATTGTAGGACACAAAATGAGATAGCCCTCTGAGTAGCCAATCAAAGTAGTTCTTCTATATTTCTGGGTAAACCATACCACCATTCTTGAGTATCTCTGATTTGCTCCTTACCGTTATGATATTACCTTCCAAGTAACCAATCAAAAGAGTGCTTCGATGCCGATATAGGTAGGCAGGTAGTGCCCTGGGGTTTAAAGGGGGACGGTCCGATTTAAGTATATAAAGTTTTCATCTTAATAGAATGGCCTTCACCCAAAAACCCCATCTGTAAAGTTTCTCGCCGATATTTCAATTCGTTTTGATGTGACAGCTGGAAACATGATTTTGTGAGCCCCATAGAGTACTGTGTAAAATTAATATTGGTCGACCAAAATGGAGTACATTTTCGCTCGTAACTTCCAAACTAAACATCTTTTAGCCCTAAGATTTCACAGGGTAAATGAGAAAAATAGTAGCTTTCTTCTGATACCAAAATTTCGACCACTTCCGGTAAAATCTGGGGTTCTGGGGACGAGGCTATTAGCGATCGGGCCATGGACCTTTAATTGGGACTACATTCAGTATTTATTTTCCTGCTTCATAATTTTTGTGTCATCTGGTTGCAAATGACAAAACAAAATTTGAAATTCGTTCAATTTGCTCTCAAACTCTGAGACTGAGAACTCAGAAGATCAACACAGCATCTTAAAGGTGCATTTCGTGATTTCAACACCTTCTGTTTTATTCATTGATCACTAGATATCCTTGAGAATTAAAAGCTTATTCTCAAAATTTGAGCTGATTCGGATCTTGCAGTTTTGTGTTAAGAGCAATTGCTCGTTTCCCACAGTCCCATATATAGGCTACTGTGCTGTAATTTCTGTCCATTTACAGACAGAAAATACAAAATTTGCGAATTTCTTACAGATGCGACTGAATTTGCATGTAAGATTGGGCACACATAGATTACTAAGGCTAATGGTTCAGATGATATAAAAATCTCAAAATTTTTTAGGTAAGTCAGGGGGATGAGGCTGTGGATCATGAAATGCCCCTTTAAAATAAATGATATTATGAGGCCAAAGATCTCCCATGATTTTAGCCTTTATTGTAGACATTGTAATTTTTAATCACTGATGCCAAATTAATGTGTTAAAATTCACTTTGTTCATCAACATCATGGCCTATTTTCGCTGATAGTATAACCACAGAGGTGCCGCGACCAGAGGTGATGCACCCAGTCACAGTGAGGACAAAGGTATAAATTTTCCCTATGTGTTATATTTTTTAAAGGTGCAACAAGAGATTTTTAGGTACCCAAATATTGTGTCAGAATAGTTTAATTTCTTATAGATAGACGGCTCAATAGATTTTCTTATATGTATTTTGTACTGAAATGGCTTAAACACCACGATACCATAAAAGCTGATTTGATAATAAAACAATAGAAAGAAAACATAGGCTGAATTTAATATTTGCTCTAGACAAATTAGAAATTTCCCACCATTTTTTGTACCAAAGAAACATTTCTCAGGTTAATCCTTTCTGATGGGGATATTTTTTTATGGAAAGCTTTACATTCAGGGCAAAAATCAGACTTTCGATTTTTTTAGGGACACTGATAAGTCTGGTTGCCACCGTAACTATATTTAATAAAACAATTTAAACATACTTTGATAGATTTATTACAAATCATCCTGTTTACACATAAAGGCACTGACGTGTTTACAAAGCAATACATTCATGCAAACTGTTGTGGACACACTCTTTCCAAAATGTGCCAGTTCATGTGACTTGCACCCAGTTCATGTGACTTGCACCCAAAGAATGATATGATAAAGCAACTAGTCCATGTACAGGCTGATTCAAAAAGAAGTTTACTCATTTTTGTTGTAGTTTGAATCCACCATTAACTATGTCATTGGAAAGAGCAGTTTGTGAATGTCTTAATAAAAAAATAAATGTTTAATTCGCTCATGCCAAACCAAAGTTATACTCATTTGAATAAAAAACACCCATTTTCTCAGCTGCACACATTTAGGCAACTTGCACCCATTTCTATTTAGCCCTAATCAATAGAGGATAATAATGATATTTCGACTGACTTGCAACATTTATTGTTAAAGTGAAAAGTTTTGGTTTTAAACTCAAGCTCACGAACCATAGCAAATGAAATTCAATTAACCCCAAATTTTGAGAACATGTGAATGATAATTATTCTTTGATCTCCCATGTCTCTCACACTTCTTCGTTTTGCTAGACTTCTCATAAAAGAAACACCCTAGTGCATGTTATGCAGTTCTTGAACAAACATAATAACAAAAGTAGCCCGTAATTAAAATCACATATTGCACTGTTTGAATAAATAAAATATAATTATTGCACATCTTATGAAAATTTAGGAAAGGGTTGTTTTGCCAGCATAACAAGTCTGGTACCTTCATGTTCGTAGGTAATCGAAGATGAGAGTGAAATTCACCGTAAGAAACTACCCGGCAAGAACTCTTTGTGGAGCCATATTGATACTGGTCAGCTTTCTGTGTGAATGTAAAATTTTTATCAAAAATAATGCAAGGTGGGCCTGCTATTTGATCAAACTTCCTTTATTATGAATCAGCTTGTATAGGTTAAATTCTTGAATGACCATTATATTTTTATGTGTATGTCCTACATGTCTTTGCCCATCATTGTAATACGCTTCTTGCCTCGTTATGGATGCTGCTGACATATTACTCATATCAGAACCAGAGGGTGTTTTGAATCAATCCCATGATGCTTAACAATGTGCCTATACCGTACTGTACTAAACACATCAGTACTTAGGGATAAAAAGTGTTCCAAAAGTTTAAGAACCACAAGACATTTCATAATCATGCAAAAAAATTCCCTAAGTACTAACACTTTGTGGGCTAAAATGAGCATTAAAGTCAGGGTTTTTATGTGTTAAGAATAGGATTTTTATGTGATCTTGTGACCCTATTGAGGTGAAATTTCCCAAAACTGGTGCATTGTGGGATTGACTCAAAACACCCTCTGTATGAGAACGGAGCCTGGATGGAATTGGTTGCTTGGGATGTGAGAGGGGTGAAAGAGTGCCTGTGTAGAAAGATAGGAGAGGTTTTGTTTTGAGTGAGTGGGTGTGGTGGAACATAACAGCTAGGGTGTTATAGAAATAGGAGAAATATGTATTTTTTTATTTTGATAAATATGTAGATGCACTTTTGTAAATATTGATTGTAATTCAGCTTTGTGCTGTGATATCATTCTTTTAATAAACTGTGAATAGTAGATCACAGCTGTTTGAAATTCTCATTTATTATGACAAAACCAGAATAAAACCAGAATAAAACCAGAATAAAACAAAAAATATCAACAGCGACACACTTTTGACAACTAATTTGGATTATTTATACCACTGACCTGTGTAAATTTTACGAAATTTCATTGCGGGCAAATATGATTTTTCTTAAAAATCTAGTTTAACACGTCTCTCTATGGGGAATTGACACATAGAGGGCGCTATAACATACAAATCCTGACCTTTGTAGGCCTGTATGGCAAGATTCCCCGCAATGGATTTTTCTGATTTTTGCAGAGGTAATAGCTCTTGTATGTCGCTACTTATCAGTTGTCAAAATTGTGTCACCACTGCTTAAAATTGCTTTAGTAATAAAAGAAATGATTTGCATGGGGTCAAACAGCTGTGAGATGATATTTTAAATTCCAGACACCTGGTCAATAAACTTCCCATTCAGTGATGCTAAAAATTATGTTTGTGTGGTTTCTGCATTGGGCACACATTATGCTTCTTAAGCAAAAAAACAATTTTGTCTCAGCTTCTTTTGACTAAAAAAGCTATGTGCAATTTTGATGACTGTTTGCATGAGGGCATGGCTGATGTAGTTACTGAGAACTTATGAAATCTGTTTCACAAAATATCAGGTCCTATATAGGAGGTGATATTTTGCAGAATGGATTTTGTTGGTAGATTTCCAAATACCTTTCATTTATGATTGTTTGCATGAGGGTACAGCTGAAGTAATTATTTAGTGCTTATGAAATCTGTTTCGCAAAATATCAGAGGTGATATTTTGCGCAACAGATTTTGTTGGTAGATTTCCACCGAAAGATTTGATGTTTTGACTTGTGTGATGCTTCTTTTTCATCAAATACATTTCATTTAAATGATTGTTTTCATGAGGGTACAGCTGATGTAGTTATGTAGTGCTTATGAAATCTTAGGTCCTATATAGTTCAAAGTTCAATTTTATTCAGCATATACACATGTATGGTGGATGGCAACATCACTGATTCTTTCCAAGTCACCACTGGAGTGTTGTAAGGGGATGTTCTTGCCCCGTTCCTGTTCATCATACTCATCGATTACCTGATGAAGATGGCAACAGATGACACCACGTCTGGTGTAGTCACACATCCTCGTCAGTCAAGGAGACACCCAGCGGTAGCCTTAAATGATTTGGATTTTGCAGACGATATTGCCTTGCTTGAGTCATCAATACCAAATGCACACACAGGCTCAACTCACTAGAACAGCTGCGGTTGCAGAACAACTGGGCCTCACCATCAGTGTATCAAAGACTGAATATATGACCATCAACTGCAACGCTCAAGCACCTCTGGAGGTTTACAACCAGCCGATTAAACATGTGACCAACTTTAAGTATCTTGGATCCATGATGGCCACCAGTACCAGTGACTTAACTAGGCGAAAAGCTCTTGCATGGACTGCCTTCTGGAAGCTTGAAAAGATCTGGAAAAGCTCATCCATCTCAATTGCCACCAAAGTTAAGATTTTTAACTCCTCCTGTGTGACTGTACTCCTGTATGGATGTGATTCATGGATACTATCTGCTGACATGGAGAACAAGATAAATGCATTTGCAACATCATGCTACAGAATAATGCTGAACATCAAACGTCTTGACTGTGTAAGTAATGCACAAATCCATCTTATGACCAACACCCAGCCTCTCATCAACACTGTAAGGCAACATCAACTACGGTTCCTTGGCCACATTCTCCGAACGCCAGAAGATGAGCCATGTAGACGATATGCTCTCTTCGAACCAAGACATGGCAAGAGGAGACCTGGGCGTCAGAGGAAAAGCTATGTATCCTACATCCAGAACCTCCTAGGGGACATTGACCATTATTTACAGCCAGCAAACATCACTGCATTGGCAAATGATCGCAGTGCTTGGAGAAAACTTGTAGTCGCCTGCTCCGCAGCCGAATGATGATGATGATGACACTCACGCGACGATTTATAATATATATTTATATTTCAAATGATGCATATGCAATAAGTTTGTTCATCTTGCAGTTACTGTCCACTTTCCCTATTCACTGTGCACACAGTTTTTTTTTTTTTTTTTTTTTCCAGCCGATTAAACATGTGACCAACTTTAAGTATCTTGGATCCATGATGGCCACCAGTACCAGTGACTTAACTAGGCGAAAAGCTCTTGCATGGACTGCCTTCTGGAAGCTTGAAAAGATCTGGAAAAGCTCATCCATCTCAATTGCCACCAAAGTTAAGATTTTTAACTCCTCCTGTGTGACTGTACTCCTGTATGGATGTGATTCATGGATACTATCTGCTGACATGGAGAACAAGATAAATGCATTTGCAACATCATGCTACAGAATAATGCTGAACATCAAACGTCTTGACTGTGTAAGTAATGCACAAATCCATCTTATGACCAACACCCAGCCTCTCATCAACACTGTAAGGCAACATCAACTACGGTTCCTTGGCCACATTCTCCGAATGCCAGAAGATGAGCCATGTAGACCATATGCTCTCTTCGAGCCAAGACATGGCAAGAGGAGACCTGGGCGTCAGAGGAAAAGCTATGTATCCTACATCCAGAACCTCCTAGGGGACGTTGACCATTACTTACAGCCAGCAAACATCACTGCATTGGCAAATGATCGCAGTGCTTGGAGAAAACTTGTAGTCGCCTGCTCCGCAGCCGAATGATGATGATGATGACACATGTACAGGAATATGAAAAACAAAACACGGAGATTGAAAAATGGAATTTATATAAGGATATATTAAATATGTCAAATGAGATGTAAATATGCTAGGACCACCACTGGACAACCCTGTGGGGCTTATAAGGGAGTGGCAGCCCTTACCTAAATAAGTCATTAATGGTAAAACAAGGAAAATTAAGTAAACTACAATTTATAAATGTTTAAGAAAACAAATACCAGTCATGATACAAGACTGTGAGAGGTAGTGGTGTATATAAGGGGAGGGAGAAAAGGCAGTAAGTAGGCAGGAAATTATGGAGTTGCAGGTATAATGACCGATATAACAGGAAAGATTAACACACGAGAAAAGAAAAAAAATGATCGAAAAGACAACAAGACAGTTACTATAACTAAACAAAAACATTAGGAGAGAAAGGTATAGAAAATGAAGTCGAAAGTGAGGGTGTGTCCAGTGGCTACTGAGGTAGGTAGTTCAATCCAGAGGGGGCAAATTTCCAATCGTCCCTCCAGAGGGGGCAAAATTTGTAAGTCGTCCCAGTAATTTGCTTCCCAATAAGTCTGAATTTGACCACCCAAATGCGCGCGTACCACGCAAAATTGCCAAATTTGCTTTAATTTTGCCCAACCTTAGGCTGGAATTGGTCGAAAATTCCCCGAAAAAGAGGGATGAAAATGCCTAATTTGGGTTAATCGTCCGTTTTTCGAGCCCAGAGGGGGCGAGGAAACTTTCCCCCCTCCCCCACACCCCCACCCCGGTCGGTACGTCACTGGGTGTGTCCAACGACTGCTCCGGATGCCATACTGGCTTAGTATGGTAAGGAGAAATTAAAAAGGGAGGGGAGGGACGAGGAGTAGAAGTAGCGAGGAAGAAGGGAGATAAAAGAGAGAGTAGAGGGGTAGGAAGCGGGGTAAGAAGAAATTACTGATGGGAAGGGAGAGAAGAGCAGTTGAGAATGGGAGGGGAAACAAAAAGAGAAGGAAGTTCCTGAAAGAAAAGATAGAGAAGTCCCCGAGAGATGTGTGTTGCAAAAAAAAAAACAAATTGAGGGGCTTGGTTGAGTCAATATAGAGGTGTTTAAGATGTACTTTAAAACATTTTGTTGATTAATTTGCCAAAACAGATTTGGTGGCAGGTTTCCACTCAAAAATTTGATGTTGTTTGACTCGTAAAGCTGATTTCTTACCCCAAACCTTTAATTTGGATGACTGTTTGCATGAGTGTACAGTTGATGTAGTTACTGAGAACTTATGGAAATCTTTTGGCAAAATATCAGGTCCTATATAGAGGTGAATTTTTCCCGAAAACAGATTTGTTGGTCGGTTTCCACTGAACATGCTACACGGATTAAAGGTTTGACTTCAATAGCGCTTCTTTAGTCAATACCTTTCATTTGGTATATTTGAGGGCACATGTGGTGCAGGGGATCAGCGCTCGCCTATAAGCATAAGGTTGTGGGTTCGCGCCCCACGTCCCAATGGTTTGCACTTGGGCAAGGCATTTACCTTGATTGCCTCTCTCCAGCCAGGAATGAAAGGGGTACCGTCGTTTGCGGGGAATGCAAACAGACTCCGTGCGGGAGGAGTGGCGAACCCCCCAGCAACATATGAGGGGAGGCTGGCCCAATGCCAATGACAGACAGATGGGCACCTCCGCCTGGCCAGGCGCATCATTTGCATTTTTCATTTGGGTGGAGTGTGCTGAGAGTACAGCGGATGTAGTTATTGGAAATTAGCGGGGTCCTAGATAGGGAGGTGATACCTGCGAAAACAGATTTTCTTCTTTGTACAATTTGAATTAAATAAACTAAGGTCTTCAGAAAATAACTAAGTTTTTTATTTCAAAATGACCTTAGTTTGCATCTTCCCAGTGTTTACAATTTTTTTATGAAAATTACCCCCTTGCACCATTAAAATCTGTTTCGTTGCAGTTGGCGCAAAATCTCATAAGCATTAGAAAATGGTTTTGAGGGGGTGTGTATCGATTTTGACATCAGATTGAAAGGCCTTATTTTCTCGAATTTTGGCCTGGATTTTTGACAAAAAAAAAATTTGAGCCCTGAAATTCATTTCAGTCCCAAAGATATAAAACAAAAAACCTCGTTAAGTGGTTGTTAACTTCATCAATATAGCACCAGTATGGCATAGGGCCTATGCAACATGCATTATTGTGTATACCATCACAACCGCAATTGTTTTCCCACGGTACTTGGTGGGGTTTATGTGCAAGGCTTCTCATATAAAGGTAGAGAACACAATACACATAAATTGGAACAAGCACTTTAATACAAAATACTTTGTTTATAATATGAGTATAATTGTTTGAACTGATTCGAACAGTCTGCTGCAAGATTTGTGACTCGAGCTGATACACTTGTAAAGAAATAATATTTTCAAAACCAATTAAAAAACAAAAAAAGTCAGAAATACCTTTCAAAAAACCAAAGAAAAATGAGCAGTGGCAGATTTAAGGAAAAGGGCCGCTGTCAGCAAGCTTACGGTGGAGGGCCCCTTTACATCGCGGGTGAAAGCATGCACTGGGCACTTTAGTGCGACTTTGGGGTGTCTGAGGGGGCCATCCTGAGAGCAATTATTTAGGGGGGGGGCCCTGTCAAGCAGCTGCTGACACTGCTGACTCTAATCCGCCACTGTAAATAGCCTTGTGCACAAGGGATCTGCACAGTGATCTGACTTTTATATAATAAACAGTTTTAATGATCTTTAATTGATTTGGTTCAAGAATTTGGTATGTCCAAACAACATTATCTATTACAATGCAAAATTACACCTTAACAATTCTAATCTTACTCAGGAGTTCATTTGTCTCCAACTAAAAGTAACGTGTGCAGGTTTCAACGTGAGATGTCTCACAGTTGAAGGACTCCAAAAATGACAGCATGCAAAGTCACGCTTATAAATCATCAGGTAATAATTCCATTGGAATCTTCTCAGTCCTGAGAAGATAACTTTTGTCCCAGACAGTTAAGCCGACAAGGTAAAATAATTCCCTCGACGACAGAATATAAATCCACAGTTAATCAGTCTCCAAGATAATCACCCACGATTTCTATCTGTCCACATTGGAATCCTATTTGATTCCAGCACTTTCGAGATTCCTTCAGACGACAGTAGAATAATTACAGCAACCCTGCTCACATGGAATTGAAAATATAATAATCCTGGCAAGGTGTGGAGCATCTACCATTATTGTAGATAACTAGCTATAACCATACGGCATAGCTGATTGCAACTGCTGACGGCGAGAATTAACTCAAAAAAAAAAAATTTCCCTCCAAATATATATACTGGACTTCACTAAAGTTCCCAGTCTAAAAATAGACATACAATAGCATCATGCATAAACATAACCTGAATAACATCACTTTCCAGATATAACTTTGTGGGGGGAAAATTCCGATCTTACAGATTGTTTGATCTCCACAGCATTATAAACAGTTACTAATTTTAGCAGTCTTGGGGAATCCCCCACGTCCCCTATTGTGCAAATAAAACAGGTGCACTTAGCAAAACAAACTAGGGGGTATTCCCCTTTCTCAATTTTATAGTCTTTTATGTAAAACAAGTACTTTTTCCCGTGAGAAATCTCCTTCTCAAATAAAATTGAGAGAAATATATTTTATAACGTTTTAGAAAAATGGAGGCCATATAACATCCGCCCCCTTAAAAAGAAAATTTGAATAATGAAATATAATTTTCCAAAATCGGGCTTTTTACCTTTAACATGTTGTGGTTTAATTTTACAACAGTTTTACACAGTGCAAATTTTACACTTTTATAATGTTCTTGCATGCACCCTTCAGTCAATATTACCAGTGTGTGTAATATTAACTTCTGAACAACATTTAGGCAGCTCTGGACAAGGCATCTACCAAGACATTTTCTTACCTTTGATATGTCTTAGGTCCAGATTGTCTTCTTGTAGAGTTAAACTCCACTGACAAGTATCTGATTTCTATTTTTCATCTTGTGATTGAAAGTCAACAGTTGTGATCGGTGTACACTAGAACTGGGGGTGCACTGTTGTACTCAAGTACACCTCAAAAATTTTGCAATGACAATTAGCAATGCAAGACATTCTTTCTCATTGTTGATAGTTTTCTGATGTTTTGTCAACTTCTTTGAGAAATAACATACGGGATGATCTACATCATTTTCATCTGCTTACATGAGACTCCACCACAGGCCTACATCACTGGCATCAATGCCAACTTGAATTTGTTTCCGAAAGTCTGGCGCAATCAAAACTGGCGCAATATCATCAAAAAATAGATTTGATTTCTCAAACGCCTTTTGGCATGGCTATGACCAAACAAAATTTTGCATTTTCTTCAGAAAGGTTGGTCAGCGGACACGCAATTTATGAGAAATTTGACGTATTTTCGTAATACCCGGACCATACCTAAGAAGCTCATGAGATCTCTTTTGCTTTGGTGTGGTGGGGAAAATTCTCAATTGCTTCAACTTTTGAGGTTCGGTGGGTGGGTGATTGCCTACCTAATTTTGCCCTTGTCTACAACAGCCCGAAGTATATGACATTGAATGCCAAAAATTCACTTTTCACAGTGGATAGCAAAGTTCAGAAAGATTTGCCACATTCAGACAAAATAATGGAACATAAAACCAGCTTAACTTGTAAATCCCATGGAAGGGGGGTTAATAACAATGAATAAGCTGTGAAAATCTTCATATTACCTCATTTCTCATCAAAATTCCTTCATTTTGTCAGCATTAGAAAGTCGAAATATGCAATCATGGAAACATCAAACTGTTAATTGAGTTAAACAGGTACAGGGTCAAATTTTGTGTTTTTTCATGCACAATTTTTTGTGGGATTACTAGTGATTAGCCATCAGAGACATAAGCAGAGCTAAAGGTTTGTTCGATATATAGGTTTATTTTGATTGGTTACTAGAGGTTATATCATGTTATATAATGTAATGAGCAAGTCAGAGATACTGTAAGAAGATGATAGTATTTGTGTTTCGGTAGTTAATCTTGATTGTCTTTGAAAAATATACACTCCCTCCCATATGCATATTTGGTCATTTCACTCCAACTGACCATTGCACCATTTAAAACATGATATTCTATATATTGGAGAATGGAGTTAACACTTAACAGGAGTTTGACATACCAATCTAACAGCAACAGCGAATTAAAAATGGCATCAACCTCGGCCGTAACCAAGGCTTGTCTTTTTCAAAGACTAACAGTAGGAGGGCGCTGTTAGCATATCATAACGGTTATACACAGACTTGATAGAGGATAGCCTCTGGTTACGAATATTAAATTAAATGACCATTTTGGAAATTACACATGCTTTGCAAGGGGGTTAATCCACTAACCCACAGATTTTGAAGTCAATAATTTATTCCAAACTTATCATACTAAGAGTATTTGGAACATAAGAAGATTTTGTTTGTAACGAGACAGATTTGCTAGTAATGCACAGTTCCCCATGTTGGAAATTTAATGAATGGACAAACATGGACGGAAATGTGGCATTTCCAGCACCACCAATAGTTAGAAATCAGAGATCTTGGATTGTTGTAATTTTAAAAATCCCTTTTATGACACATACACAGTATTGAGCATTGCCCTTCCATTATATGTCGTTTATTACAATACATACAATTGTGCAAAAATTGAAAATTGGATTGCATTTCTTGGGGTGCTACTAACTGTGGAAACTGGGTAATCGGTGGAACCAGAACAAGTTTGCATTTCTTGGGCGTGGGGTGCTATTAATTGTGAAACTGGGTAATCGGGGCACCAGAACAAGTTGTGACTGTGGTTTTCTTATAAAGCCACTATCAATGATCTTCAACACGTAACAAACACGCCCTATTTTTATCGAAGCCTTTTTTTTTTGCACGTTGTATTGTTATCATTGCATAATTGTCAGAAATGTGAGTTTCATGCTTGTTACTAATAAAAAGTTGGGATCCAAAATTTTGTTAGGGTCTAGAAAAACAGTCGTAAATGCGACATTTTTCAAGCCTACTTTAAAATGCTTAAGGGTCTGTTTTATACAACGAACATTATTAAAGGTGTTGATATGACCTTAACACAAGCAAATTTAGAGAATAATGGCATTTTGATTTTGGTAAATTGTTGGCTTTAAGCCATTATGAAAACTTTGTGACATGTGCTCAGACACACTATGTACGGTCGAGTCAAGTAATTAAAAGGCACATGTCAAAATGGATATTTGTCTTACTTGGAAAAACTCATATCTCTGGAACTGTCATAGTATCAATTTAGGGGAAAGACCATTAGAAAAGGCATGTTCAGCTGAACTTTACCTTGATTTATGGGGGTTAACAATCTGTGGTGTTTTTTTTGTTAGTTGAAAAGTTCATGTCTGGCAAAATCTTAATGACATTTCCCCAAAAGGCCTCAATATATCTGGGTCGGTCGGTTATCTTCGCCTGTTAAAGGAAAACTAAAGGTCGTGGAATTTAGGGGAATGCATTGAAAAGTCAATTAAATTCCCAGCTAGATGCTTCAGCCATAAATATTGGAAAAGCAGAAGAAGGGTGGTTTTTCTATTTTTAAAAACTGGGTTCCAGTTCAAGCTAGGTTTGTGTTGAAGCTGAGATTGGGTGACGTCACCAGAACGGACTGTGGACCAGCTCTCATTTTACTTAGGGATGCCTTACCATGTACCATGCGTAGCGACTGTAGTTCCTGTAATGTGTGTTGTGGCATTATTACTTAGAAGATTCACTGTTAGCATCTGCTTGTGTTCATAATTGTGTAGGTTAGTGAGTTGTCTACTAAATAACCTGTACGATACTTTATATTTGTATTTTAACGTGATAGCCTCTTGTTTTAAAAAAATGTTTCGTTTATCTTTCTAAGTTTTGTATGTTTTGAAAATGATTGTACTCACAGCTGTCAGGAATTGCATAATAGTATTAGTACCAAAGTTATATATCACTGGCATAAATGCAAAAATAATCACTGTTAAATAATATGTTATAAAAAAAGCCCAAATCACGTGTTGTATTGGTAATCAGGTTCTGATGAGTACGTGTTTCCGGTGTACGACAAGGAGCAAAAAACCATCTCCACTACTATTGCTATTTTCTGAATGATTTGAAACTTACTCTCAAAATACTTATAAGGTCTAACGACCATAACTCAAGATGTTAGCAAAATATTAAGTGACGATGATATTGAGATTTTTTAAGGATGTATGTTCTACTTTATGCAGACGACACATTATCATAGCTGAAAATGATAACAGATTTACCAAAAGGTCTTGATGGACTGCACAGCTTACTGTCATATGTGGAACTTAAAGGTTAATGCCAGCAAAACCAAAATTATGATCTTTTCAAGGGGGAAGTCCAGAAAAGTACCAATTTTAAACTGGGGCAATGAAACGCTGAAAAATCAGTGAAGATTACACATGTAGGTATCACTTTCAACTTTAATGGAAATTTTAACAAAACATGTAAACAAGCAAGTTGCCCAAGCTAAAAATGCCATGTGTAGTTTGCTAACAAAAGCCAGAAGCTTGCAGTAGTGCAGGTAGCCATTGATATTACTGCCTTTATTTGATCACCGTGTCATACAATCTTGATTTATGGTATGTGAAGTTTGGGTGGGTTGTAGTAAATGAGCCAATTGAATTTTTTATCGAGAAAATGTCCTCAATCAAAAAGCTGCTTCAAGTAAATAAACGACACAATAATTGTGCTGGTTATGGAGAACTTGGTAGAAGTAGACTTAGAAGCTTAAAACCAACATCATTAAGAGAATGGGAAATGTTGGTCAAAACATTGATCTCAGGTAACCAGAATAAACTTTCATACCGTATTTATGGTTGTAAAATCTACATGAAAATCCAGATGTTGACTTCAACTCAATTTGGATATCTCAATTAAAAAAAAATAGCCTGTGTAGACTGGGGATTAGGATACATATGGACTTACCAACATTGATATCATCATCACCACGTTTTAATCT
>JAMKCH010014281.1:0-25409 GCA_023653785.1 Ophioderma brevispina
TGTAAGTGAAACGAATGGCCATTCCAAATGCCAGGCTATTCCAACTTAGGCGGTTACCATACATTCTACTGTAAAAATACGGAGCATTTTATGCCAGTTACACGGCGCCTATGGTAATCAACACCGCAAATGCCGCCCTAAGATTGTTGAAAGATGTAGAATAAAATCCAGGGGCTATAGGCAATTTTATTATGATCAAATTATCTGTATCATCGTTTTGGACCCAAAGAAGCTGTTTTGTTTTATGTGGCGGTCTACCGCACAAACAATCTTTTAAAGGCTTTTGAGACCTCTTCTCAAAATGCCTGCCCAAAAAGTCAAAAAGTCTACATAAAGTCGCCATTATTAAAAAATAAAGTAATTGATATATAAAACATAAGCATGAGGGTAAGCTTAAATCTATTTCAACATTAGAAAATATACCTTAACCCACGAATCAAGTACCAAAACCATATCAATAGGCCACAGTTCATGACAAGGCTTTTTGTAAGAATGTCTGCTCAAAATGCTAAATGTCGCGAATATTTGATAGTATTTGCAAAGGGCAGTTAAATATGATATATCATACACAATGAACAATTGGATTTTCACTTATTAAACACATTGCATTGTGTCTGTGGAATACACACATTTCGAAGCGTGGAATTCATAGCGCATTTGATGCCATACTAGGCATGTAGTACTTTTTTCTATCAGTCAAAGATGGAGAAATCGCAAAGGGCGTTAACATTGGAGGATGATTGTTTGACCATCTCCCTTCATCAAAATATAAGGGATATATATTCCAATATCCCTCGGGATTACGCATATGGTTCTCGCGCGCGCGCGCGCGTGTGTGGGGTGTGTGGGGGGGGGGGAGGTGTGTGTGAGAAAATAGAAAACAATCACGATTTGTTTTCACTTACCCGTTGCTTTAACGGCAAATGCTTGAACTCTACCGCCAATGTGGAGAAATAATAAAATAGGAAACATAGTGCTTCTGATTATTCTGTTCCTTGTACGGTAATTATTATAATAAAAATGTAAATTGATTGTCACATTTGTAATCTTATGTTTTTAGTTAAACATCCGGGTACCCGATCGTGATGGCAAAGCACGGGGACACCAATTCAAGTTAAGGATCAGAATCAAGTTGAGGTGCGTATGGTATTTTGTTTGGATTTGATAAAACACCATAAGAAAAATATTACCCAAGAATAGGGTGATTGTGATTTTTTTACCTTCAAAAGCTCGAGTCTTGCTGATGAATTTTGGAAACACCCTGAGCTATAGTCTAAAGATTACAAATTGGCAACTGTATTCCCAATTCAAATTCCAAAAGATGGGGGGATGATCAAGTGTCTACGAAGTGAACCATGTTCCCGTAGATAGATGTAGACGAGTGCAAAATTTGCGAATTCTCTTTGCCCGAGCTCGCTGCAGATTTAAATTATTACTCTTGCTGAGAAATACATTCGAATTTGTCGCAATCTCAATATATTCTCTCTTGACGAGGGGACAATTTCATTGGTTTCATGTTTTTGTACATATTTGTTACATGGAATTCTTTGTTTGTTTGATACAATTTCCAATCATAAAATCTCAACTATACGCAGTTTCATGATAAACCTCACACAGTTAATGAGATGTGTTGGATGGCAACGCCGTATATGAGATGCACACCAGGGAAGGTAATAAGCATACGTACCGATTAATCCGCTCGCTCTATGCTTATGCTTTCTTCCTTCTCCTGCAACCGTTTTTCTTCCTCTGATTCGCCTTGCTCGCACATTATGAAGTTTTGCATTTGACCTTTCAAATTACATAAGAGGTTTTTTCCCACCCAGTTGTTCACTGTATTTACAAGTTATTGGCATAAATCTGGGCTACTTCCTACGAGGGTCCAGGTCACTGCGAATGCTTTGGGGATATGTCAGATGCACTCATGCAGAACCCGAGGGGTTAGACTGTTTAGACCGAGGTGGTTAGGGTGTTTTGCCCTTCAGTCACCTTCTCATGGTAGTTATACTGGCATGCTTGCTTCCTTCTCTTACCAACAATTGCACAATTTTGATATTATCATAAGGATAAGAATTGGGACTTTGGACACAATTTTGACATATCAAATTTGTACAAATTTTATATTTTTAACATAGTTCTTAATCCAATTTTGTCAAAAGTATGTAACAAATAATCAATTTGACATATCACGTTAAATGTCAAAATATATTTTGATTTATACATTTGATATACTTTTTACGTCAAAAATGCTATTGCGTCAAAACTTATGTTCAAAATGAATTATATGACATACTTTGATATATGCAAATTTTAAAGGTGGTTGTTACGATTTATAGGTGTATTGTGTTCTCTAGTTGATCTGAGAGCCTGGACTTGACCCAGACAAACCATAAAGTACCATGGGAAACAAACTGCGGTTTTGATGGTAGACGCAAGAATGCATTTTGCAAAGCCCTATTCCATACTGTGCTAATAACGTGGTTAACCACATTAAAACGGCGGTTTTTTGTTTAATCTTGGGAATGAAATGATTCGAGGGCTCAAATTTCGATACGATAATGAGAAACAAATACGGCCTGTCATCTGATATCAAATGGTACTACTTCCGGGAATCATGGGTCCCAAAGACGATCGAAAAACACGCCCCTTTAAGCGTCAATATATCAAAATTCTATTAAAATGAATCATAATAATAAAAATGTTAAATAAGTCAAGACGTGTCAAAGGCGTTGTGTCAAAAGAGATCATATGTGACATACCGATATCCAATCCATAAAGGCCATAACGTATTGCGCCAACGCGTTGACAAGAAAGTAGCAACGCGTTGCGAAATTTCGCAACGTGTTGCCGTGTCGGCCAATTAAAATATGAATTCTTTCATAAGTTACATAATTCAAAAAATAGAGCCACAACGCGTTGCTAACTCAAAAGAGGAGGAGCTGGGACCCAGGTCAAACATATCAGTTGACCCCATTCACACAGAAAAAGTTGACACCTTTGCTCTAGTATGGACCTCTCACATCAATTTTTTTGATAAGGGTTAGGGGGTAGGGTTTTTAACTATCAAATTGTGGTATCACTTTTTCAATAGGTCAATTTAAGTTTCCACAGGGGTCAAATCTGTTAAAATGAACCAATCATGTGAAGTGTGCCATATTGCCCGTATATCATAAATCCAGAAAGTATGTTTGTACCATCTTGACCCTGGTTTGGGAGTTATAGGGTAAAAATGGCTAAAATGTAAAAAGGTCAATTTCGATTGTTACAGGGGTCAAAATCAGGAAGTTGCTCCAATTTGGTCAACATTGAAGAAGTGTTCATCTAGCTTAATGTGTCAAAATAAGGAATAGTTTGTACCATCTCACTGCTAGTTTACCATGTTCTGGGACAAAATAGGTCATAGGGCACATGTAGGGCAACATATCCAAATTGGTGTTGACCTTATCTGACCCTTCACCCCCCAAATCTCCGTAGTAAGCATTTAACATAATAAAACGATACATTTTTTATGAGTCCTCTTACCCTCAGGCATAATTTGCAGTAATTTAAAATATATGCATATTAAATTTTAATGTTGAACCCCTGTATAAATTGGGAGATTGACTTATTTTTAACCATTTTGTCATTTTTACCCTATAACTCCAAAACCAATGGTCGAAAAAATAGTGGTACAAGCTATACATTTTTGATCGTTTATGACCAGACGGACAAAATGGCATCATTTCACATGATTGGAGCATTTCAAAATTTTGACCCCTGTGTAACAAATTGGCCGCTTTCCAGGAGAATTGGCGTATGGAGGGCGTTCAACATACATTTCTTGGCCTTTGTAGGCCGATATGGCAAGATTCCGCATGGATTTTTTTTCTGATTTCTTCAGAGATAATAGCTCTTTCATGTCCTTACTTATTTCAGTTGTCAATATTGTTTCGCCACTGATTACAATTACTCTAACATAAAAGCAATTTTGGCATGGGGTCAAACAGCTGTATCAATCTCCATGTACCGGATAGTGAAGGGGAGTTAAATTGATTTGGCATCACTGTTGAGGCATTAATAGATTCAAGGGACAATTATTCCATTTGCCGTGGGCAGGAAATATTCCGTGCCCGTGTTTTATCCTCTAAATTTTATTGTGATGGTTTATGAAATGTTGTGCAATTTTATGTCATATGGTTATGTACTACCTAAGATAGGCCCATCGAAAACCGAACTTTCATTTAAAAAAAATATATTGATGTTCAAATGAGTAGAAAGACATGGCAATTTTTCGGAGGTTCCTGTGAAATTTAAAGTGATTTGTGGTTAACAGCGTCTCTAAATCGTTTATGTGTTCAATTAAATACCGGATGGCCTTAATGTTTTGGCACCACTGCTGCAAATCGTGGGCGTTATCAATATTAACAAATAAAATCTTAACACGGGAGGGCGTGTCAAGAGGAATTCCATGACACTGTGCAACGAAATTCGGGTGCAAGCACTGCAACATTCACATGGTCAGAATAATTTTTGGGTTCAAGAATAGTTGTCGCAAGGACCCGTTTATCGGTTGGGTGTTTTTGTCTAATATTATGATTAAATCTGGTTATTTAATCTCATATCGTAGCCCATAGGTTAAATTGCCAGAGTCATACACACACTGTCCAAACAGAAACAATGCAACTTCGAGGCGGCAGCTTAATCAGCTCTATGTTTACACACAAACAAACTAACCAATACAAACACACATGAGTGACAATGAGAGCTTTATCTGGTTTCCTTTGCCCATAACAAATGCACCATGAAGTGGAGTGTATTCTGATTTAACCAGTAATCACTTATGCAATTAAATTCCAGGATTTAATAGGCCCCACTGAATTTGAACTCCGGGACACTTGGGTACAAAGGCAAGCTCCCTAACCAATATTCCGCGCCACTCTCTGTTGCAAAGTTATATATCCACCATAAGTTGCAGTTTTTAGCAATTTTCAATTAAATCCTACTCTGACTTGACTGCAAAATGTATTGGTTTGGTTGTTTTTTCGGTTTTTAGGCTGGCATATAAGGGGTCGTGTGCAGATGCTTTAATACTTAAATCCTTCAGATTGGCATATCATAGCGTTGGGAAGGTTGTATAAGAAATCAATTGGAAGAATTGCGGGTCCCTTCCACCGGTAAAGTGTTGGGTTTGACAGGGATTGTTACTTTCAATATAGTAATGTTGTTTGTGGCCATTTCACACGTATAAGAGCTAGGGATATGGTTGCTATAATACATACAATCAGCATTCAGGTTATAACCAGTACACCCGGAGGATTTTTTTGTTATTAGGAGTCAAATAAATCGCCAATATTAACTATATAGATAAAGCGCTTTCATGGGGGCATCATGTTCCCATGGCCACTTTTGGAGCATTTTCTTCTTTTTCCTTGGATTGGGCTTTCAATTTCGATGACTCCGCCCTCTTGCAGTTCAGCCATTGCACGTATGGCTTCATTTTCATCGCGTCAATGGATGCTGGGTAATTACATTCATTCCCGCCTTGCTTTTTTTAACGATATTTTTAGAGTTGGGTGCTCCATTGGCAACGGACGAATTAGTATGTCCGACCTCATTTATCGCCTACTTAGGTCTCCTAATCAATTCCGTTTTTTCAAACTGTTTTAGTGTCAATACGAATATGTAGGGAAATTAAAAATAATTTGGTAATGCGCAAAAAGCTATGAAACGTTCTCTCGAGGAATGGCAAGGCTAACTGGTTCCTTATCATTCGTCTGCAGCGCAATCTCGCTAGGCAGGTCTTTCCCTTCGGTGTTTGATTGGCGCTAAGCAGGCATGTTCTCCACAATTCCATTGTCCAAGGTTCAAGCTGACCTGCAAATGCAAATGTGGCTTATTTTTGCTTTAATTTTGAGAATTCCTTTATTCCAAGGACATGAAAAAAAAATCCTAATCTGTGAAAAATCTCTCAATGCATGGTAGAATTTTTTTCCCTATTTTTGTGGCAGTAGTCTTGTGGGTACACTGATTGTGGGAAAATCGTATAATACTCAGGTCGGATATCAGGAGTACATTATAATAATAAATAAACTTCTAGCTAAGTCCTACATGGGGCTCAATAACCCTCAAAGGTATGACATTTTTAACCAATCTGTTTTATCACTTCTTTTGAATTGGCATTTTGCGTTTACGTTTAGAACTTTGGGCTCGCTCGTCCAAGCTAATTTGCATTTAGCACATTGTGCCTTCATTGTCAGGAATTCAGGAGGGATTAAGACGCTTACAACCAACACTGGCAGTAGTAGATCGGTAACTTTTTGATTTATTAAATGCTTGTGCCAATTTTACCGTCAATTTGCAATCAGCATATGTTGCAACCGTGGTTAATAGAGTCTTCTTTCTAGTCCTTTTATTGGTTATTTCGTAGTGTAGGGAATACACTTGTGCACTCCATGAAATGCGTTATCTCAAAATTTTTGCTGTTCTGATATTTTATTTTATGCAATCAAATTTTATTCACGTGCCTATCCGTTTTCAAACGGCTCAATTAGTCAATTCCACCCTCAAAACTATGATTGGATGTGTGTTTGATACTGTATGTGTTTCGTGCAATAGGCCGTGGAAATAATCTGAAAATAGGCCGCATGGTCTTGTTTCGGCATTGTTAATTCATTTGGTGGCGTGTTTTTTGACAATTTAAAGTCAGAATTTAAATTCAGTATTTCTGCGCTGGGTTTTGCCACCTCAGGATTGTTCTCTTATTATTACCTTCGATCGGTGCTGCGACTTAACTGCAATACAAGAGTGTTTGGTGATGAGGCCATAAAAGTATGGGTCGTTGGAAATCTAATGTTTTTCGGTTATTAAAAGGTCCCCCGAACCATAATAATTTAATTTCCTATATTTTAATATATCCATTCCATGTCAGCATTACTCCGCTTTCTTGTCCCGAAATGCAGTTAAGTGTGAGCCTTAAGCAATTTTACATGAGCTTTCGCGGGAAAAAATTAGTCAAATGTCTGACATGTATTCTGCAGCAAGCTTTAGAGTTTAGGACTTAATTTCTGTCTGTTCACTGATTTAATTCTTACAATCATTTGCAGTATATTTTGTTTAGACTTTACTGTAGGCTGCGATGAAGTGAGTAACCAGGAAAGTGTGATGTACGTATCAGGCAAAACATAAAGGTCTTGTGAATCTACTTCCCAGACGTAGGATTTTGTTGGTCCATATTTTACCTAGGGGAATATTATAAAGGTGTTAGAACCAGGGCGTGACGTCGGTACAATTGATCTCAATGAGAATGCTCGCAGGTTCTCAAGATTGGGTAAACGCAAATCATATGCAGACTCCCATGTTTTTTTTCAACCCCATTGATGCTCTTGGTTGGTTGCTGTTTTTGAATGATTTTTGGCATGCCGTTACTCGGGTGCCTTGTTAAGAGCCTCGTTTTCTTCGAATTCCCTTGAATTTCAGCTTTCAACGCGGCTAGTGTCGGGTTTCTGTTCTTACATTTAAAAAAAAAACAAAGGGGGGAGGGGTGGTGAAAATTTTTGTGCCAAAAATTTCTTTGGCGGAAAATGATGCCTTGACATTTTGTACTATTTTGATGTTTATATTTAATATGTCAGCCATTAGGAATTTAGACAAGTGTGGAGGTTAGGAAGAACTGGCCCGGCCAAATTGTACGGTCGATGGCAAATTGATACCTGCGTTTGGTGCTCCTCCATGAAATTCTACCTAGCCATCCAATGAGGTCTGGATACAGCTGACGTATGGTAACACTTAAAAGGCTATAGGGCTAATCATATTTGTCAGAACCAGTTAAATATTTAACATTCAGGTCATTTCTGCTGTATGCAAATGATTTGTTTTGATAGCAAAATAAATTGACCTTGTGGTCCTGCATTGTGACATGAATGACCGCTCAGTTGCAATCCGGGTGGATTGAAAGGCCTATTTCTTAGCTCGTGTGGTTGGGACAATGACCAGTGGACCTACCCAATATGGGTAATAAACAGTATTAAAATGTAATTCACTTATTTTAATGTATCTGCACTGTTGTTGCATGCATGAATAACAGGGAAGCAAATATCCTGAGCATTCAAAAATCATTGCAGTCATATCCTATCACCATCCATGTATATATGGTTAGTAAATAAATGGACGAGACAGTATAGAATTTTTGTTGTGCAAAAATGCATGGTCTGAACGCCTACTTATACACACTGTACTTTCCCCAAGACATGCTAGGAGATGTTAAAAATACAGCAAGTAATCTTGAGGTCACCCCCTGGCAAGATGTCAGTCTGAACATTGATCTCAGATGACCTCCTTGACATTGGGTCCGTGACCTTAACATCCTCTACATATGAACGAACCCCATTTCACCTTAACCTCAAGTCTGTTTAAATCGGACTTTAACTTTTCGAGGAGAAGCACCTGCAAAAGAAACCCTATCAAACTGGAAAAAACATACATCATAGGGAAAACCTACTATCCAAACCAAACTGGAACACACACAAACACAAAACACACATCACACACACACATACATACATCTTACATACATAACATCATACATACGGAAATGTGCAATACCGCAAAATCCCCTACGGCTTTAATGTCAAGAATTTCGCCTTTTTCTAGATGCTCTTATACTCTAAAAATAAATATATTTATTATACTTATTCATCGGAAACTCTTTCGAATGATTGCATTGTGTAATAATTTAAAAATTCGGGGTTTTTAAAAAAGGAAACATCTTTGAAAAATAACAGCGTTTTACATGCCAGTGTACATGTGCATTTCGTTATATAATTTTAAAGAGGATCTTTCTAGCAGGAAACATATAAAAAGACTTGAAGTAATCGAGAAAGGAATGCTCGTACTCGATTTGAGTAAGAGTACAATGTGTGTACTCATACTCAGTGCCTGGTACTCGTCTCCAACTCAGGAATAAGTACTTCTACTCATACTCGTAATCGTGATTTAAAATTTTGGCTGTACTCCTGCATCGTACTCGTACTCAGGGACCAAACTTATTCTCCGTACTACTACTCCGGGTCAAATACTCGTACTCACGAAAAATACTCAAACTAAAACAAAAAAGTGAGGCATGCATTTGCTTCTAGAAAAGGTAAATTCACAAGAAATCAAAATATGCAACAATTGAGTGATAATTAACAAAACATGTGATTTTCACCCATATTTGTTTTGTAAAAATTAGTTTCTATGATTGAGACAAATCTTATTTAAATTTTGTTTTTATTTGTTATAGGTTCAAATATTTAGAAATATTAACATAAATTTCAATGGCGATATCTACATGTATACTACCACTACTATACTACCATATATACTGCAATTAATTAAAAGCTCTCTTGTCATGGTAGGTAGAGCATAAACCTTCCATGGAGAGATAAAGATGATCACTTTTATTACAAGTTTACAAAACGTTGAACAATAATTTTGTTCATCTAAAAAACTGCCATATTTTATGGAATCTGGACTGGAGTAGAACTAATTTTCTCAAAACTTCAGTCAATTAAAACATTAATTAATGTATAGCCTATGTGGAGAAAATGATTTAAGTGTTTGTGGCATGATCACAACATTATTGTGGCAATGAGAGTTAAGCATCCAGTGGATATAGGACCAGTTAATGACAGCTTATTGTAGGTCTACAACTGAATGACACGAAGATCAAGGTTCAATTTCTTTCAAGTTAAGTATGTACACTTTTTACACCCATAAATAAGTGTAATGTATTCATTCTAATTCTGACTTTTTTCAATTTTTGCCGAAGGACCTCGGCTATAGAAACCACTATGCTCGATTCTGTACTAGAGTCTATGTCTTCATAAAGTTACATAAATTTAGCTCTATGATGTCATTACAGCAGATTTCCATTAAATGCTGGTGAAAATTATCTACTTGGAACTTTAGTGTTGGGTGTGCAATGCGATGCAATTTCAGACATCGAACAAAATCATTGCAGGTTTTAAATGGTCTTAAAAAGCGTTTCTTTGATCTTAGTCTCTGCCAAGACTGGCTGGGAAATAGGGAGTTTGGTTATATTGTTGCAGGGATAGATAAAGGGCGAGTAAAATAGGAAGTTGTAGGTAAGAAAATCAATCAGGACATGTAGAGTTACACTACGGTGAGCAAGAGGTATATGAAAAGGGTGAAAGGCAATAATGGAAGGGATTGCATTTCTACTTAAGGTCATTTCAGATGAAAGGGGTCAGTTGAGGTAAAATTTCTGGGAGCAATACAAGTAGAATGCTTAACCTTTCCAGTTCCACCAACTTGCCATACACCATTTCATTAACTCGTCTTTTTCCTGATCTGTTACTATAACTCACCCACAAACTCTAGCTCTCAACTTGTTGAAGGTCAAATGTCCTTGACAGTGCAAACAGCTAAATGTAAACAAAGCATTCTAGATGTAACCATCACGATGGCACATGGCCATGGTTGACTTGCACCAAGACTAAAATTTCTATGTGCCTTTGTGTTATTTTTTGATACAGTAGAGTACCATTCATGTATCAATTACTTTTGAACAGAGATCACTACATGGAAGTGGGTCTTAGCTGCAGTCTATATAGTTCCAGGGCTGGCCTTAATTCTTGGTCAGTATTGATACTGAGACAGGGATTTGATTGGGACATAATTATAAGTCAGCCAAGGCAATGCTCTTATTCTATTCGGCATTATGTATTGCAGTACAGCTATAATATGGAATCGGGGTATGAAGCTGTAGATTTTTCTATTTAAGAAATGGCTGGAGGCAAGAAGTTTTGATTTTAAAAAACAAAGAATAAAGGCAATAGATTTTACCCCGGGGGGTGTCTAACATTGGAGAAGTATGTATGGTGCGCCTATAAGTCCCTCATTTCAGGCTCTTTTTCAGTTCGTGTGATCCAGTTGACATTCGTTCCAGAGATCTAACTTTTCATGTCCAAAGCCACCTTCTCCCAAATTTTCTTCGAAAAACCTCAAAAAGTAGCGGAAATTGAGGGAAAATTTTTGGGCCTCAAATCAGCTCCGGGCCTCAATTTTTGAAAATCCGGGAGGCACATACCTACCCAAAAAAATGTTGAATTTTAGTGCATTTAGTGCACTAACTAAATGTGTCTATGAAATTCATTTTCATTTTACTTTATAGGAACTTGACAAGACAAAATGTGGAATAATTTATTGCAAGCTGTACTTTACTACAGGTATATTTTCCATTTTTTCTAATTTGCCCGGCAAAAAACCCTGCTGTCATGGTTGAAACAGCTAAATGATATCGAAAATAGTGACACTTATTGTTTTGAGATGACTCTGCACACCAATGTAAATCTTTTTTTTTTAAATACTATGTGACCAATTTTGTGATGCACATTCATTATTCACACATTTTTTTTAACAATATATACGTTCACATTTTTCAGACACTCGACACAGTTTTTTTTCATTACTTGTTTTCTTAAAACTTAATTACATTTAACATGCATGTAGAAAGGTCCTCTAAGAATTTCAAAGCCCCTAAAGGCCCAATGTTTTTTATTTTTATGTCATTAAAAGAAATCTACAAAGTTACTTACTATCCTTTAAATATCTAGTAGTGTAGAGTACCGTTGTTGATTGAAATTGTAATTGAAAATAATAATGCTCCAGCATGGTTACATGTACATGTAGTAGAAAGTGTTGTACATGAAAGATGTGGGAAATGCGGCAGGTACTTATTGATGGCAACTGTTTTAAGAGTAATGGAAAAAACCATGGGTGTGTTCAGAGATGAATTGTGGCTATTGTTGGGATACAGTTTTCAAATTTAAAGAAAAAACAAAATCGACAGACAATACAAAAAAAAGCAAGTTTAATAGAGAACAATTCCGTATCACACAAAAAACCAGCAACAAGTCGATAATCCAGGATTAGCCATAAAGTTGGTGAATATGCCACTTATTTCAATGGGGTCCCAAACAAAAACTAGTGCCTGCAGTAAGGTGATAAGCTAAAAATGACGCAAGAGGAGGGGATGCCAGGGAGATAAGATAGACATATCAGCCAATTCTTGGTTCATGCCATAGTAGACAATGAATCTTCACCTGGTATTTAAAGGGGAATTCTTGGGTCAAGGCGAATGATGGCATCTGGTTAATGAGTCCAGTCAAGGGCTACCATGATAGAAAAAAAGACTTGGAAAGCTATGACCCGTAATGACATGAAAATTGAAACGAACTAAATCTTGTGCGAGAATTATGAGTATTGGATAGTCTGGTAAAAAAAAATGTTTGTAAGTAAATGGAACCCTTTGAATGAAAGACATTAAATATAAATCGTTTTAGATAACTGTAACCGAGTGAAATGCCCTTCCCCAAAAGAGTGAAACCTTTTTAAACCACTCCAAAAGAGTGGTTTGTACTTAAAAAGAAGCGACTTCCCACTTAAACTAGAGTGAAACACAACACTCCAATATGTGGATTTCCACTCGTTTCGTGTTGTCCTTCGTTAATTCACTCAAAAGTGTGTCCTTCTTTTAACTCCTAAACGGGGAAATCCACTCTTTTTGAGTGATATTTCATTCTTTTGAGTGGAAATCCTTCTTTTTAAGTACAAAGCACTCATTTTGGAGTGGTTGACAAGAGTTTCACTTTTTGGGGACTGGGAACATTTCATTTAGAGAGTAGACAAAACACATCAATGCGGGTTGCGTATGAATCAAATGAGATATAAAACAAAACTTGGTTTCAAAGACGGATTTGACATAAAATTAAGATTGTAACTTACGTAAGCAAAAAATAGAGACTTTTAAAATTAAATTACAAAAAAATGTGTGCTTCCTGAAGTTTACGAATTTTACTCTGTAAGGGACAGAAATGATTGCACGTAGAGCATTTGGGGAAAGATCGGTACCAATAAGTAGTTGTCATTATGAAAACAAAGCAGTCTGAGAAATTATCTAGACTCATCGTGTCAAATGCATCATTATATGTGAAACCCTGTTTCCTACACCGGCACATATTAAAAGGCATTTTACGGAGCCCGTAATGAGTAATGAATCCATAATTTTGCAGGAAGAAAAAATCAGGAACTCATTTTAGGGTGCAAAAGCCCGTGAAATTCTCACATTTACGAACATTGAATTCATTACACTGGCATTAACCGTAATTTGCAGACTTGCAGCCCATACTTCGAAAAAAATGACTTTTCGGCCAGCAATAAATCCGTAAAAATAAACTGTCAATTGCCGGTAAACTGAGATTTTGTGGTGCTTTGTCCAAAGTATTACAGTTTTCTGTAATTTTCTTCTCGCTCTTATGGGTAATACCCATGGGGGGGTCCGATAAAAATACGGTTTCTTTTACAATGTAGAGAAAAGATGAAATAACCGAAAGCCAAAATATCTACCAAGACTACTAGCCCAGGAGCAAAGATGGTTTATTAAATGGAAAACGCCGAAAAAGCTGACCTCGGGGGCTGAAAGGTGTTTTCCACCCACGTCAGAAAAAATGAATTGTTGCTGTTTTGAGCTTGAAGTATGTGACAACTTCCAAAGTACTGGAAATATGTTTATTGGGTGTAGTAACTTACTTCTTCACATAAATATTTACTGATGTAGTTAGGAATCGACGATTATCACTTTGGACGCCATCTTCGAAATATCTCGACCCAGACCAAGTAGCAATGATATTATTTTTTTTGGTTGGGCTGCCGGCCTTTACTATAAATTAGTTTAAAATATCACGCATTGCATGTGGTGGTATTAATAACGTTGGTTTAAATATATAGGTTTTTCCGCCCAATTTCCAACTATCAGTAACTAAGTTAGCAGTTTGTCAGTTCGATTTGGGAAAACTGTCCTGACGGCAATGTCTATTTTCTTATATATATCAGTATTCAAAATCATAATAATAATAATTGTGTATTTTGAACGCGCGACATATGCACGTACACGTGTATCGTTGGCTTACAACGCCAATACGTATGTTAATGCGCGGGCTCGAAACTTCGAACACGCGGGGTTGAATTGACCAATGAGCATTGAGATTCGAGCCACTTAACTCACACGTGTATTCTACGGAATAAAGCGCAACACACGTAACAATGATAGATACCCAGATTAATTCTGTACAATAACCCACGTACTCGAACACCAATTGTGATTGGCTAACTTCGAATCCGCGGGATGAACCCAAGGCCAACCATACACGTGCTTTTAAGCGCTGTGTGGCAGCCATGAAAGATTTAGGCAAAGAAGCTCGATTTTATTCATTTTGGAGCATACGATTTACAACTCTTAAAGGCTGACTCAGAGATTTCCAGTTGAGGGCGCCCTCAATTTTCTAACAAAACGCGTTTTTGCATGTACATAATACTTGTCCACATACTAATCACTCTGTGAAATACAGTTGACATAAATAGTAACTCGGCATGTTTTTCGATCAGTATTGTGCCAAAGTCCGATAATTTTGAAAGTTTTCGAAATATACATTTTGTTGCATAGGTCTTGTTCTTTCACCTCACTTGTAAAATATCGTGTTACAATGGCTGAGATAGAACGCCTGAAAGACGTAAAACTCCAAAACCAAAAGTTGCATTATTTTTATTTTTCAATGGTTCACGTGGGTACAAAGCAATAATACGTGGGTATTGATTTTACACAAAGAGTGTTTCCAAATAAATGAGCGAGAAAGCCTACTTGCAATATTGATTGTGGTCAGCGTGTTCGTGTGGCAGTACACTGCAATGTCCATTGAAAAGTCCAAAAACTGCAACTTTTGTTTTTGAGGTTTTACGTCTTTCAGGCGTTCTATCTCAGCCATTTTGCACGCGTTTTTACAAGCAAGGTGTTAAGAGCAAGACGTAGGCAACGAAATGCATATCTTGAAAACTTTCAAAATTATCAGACTTTGGCAAATCGAAAAACATGCCGAGATACTTTTTGTGCCCACTGTAGCTGAGCTCAATTTGATGTCCTTCATATAGAAAATCACAACTTTGTAACAAAATTCCTGAAATTTTGTAATACACAGTATCCTAAGGTACGAATTTACTACACGTAGATCTTTACTATATCAAAAAGAAAATGTGTTTCACCTCAAACTTTGGAATTGAGCCATTTAGGTGACTGTCTTTACTATTTTTAATTAATAAACAAAAAAAATATATATTTCAAAATCTCTAAGTCAGTCTTTAAGTTCTAACTGAAAGGTTTATGCTTTAAAAACGCTATCATGTCTGGTACATATTGTGTTTGTATGCTTATCGTCCATATTGGTGGACTGGTTTCGATTAATGGTGCTTCTTCTAATTTAAAGGCTGACTCAGAGATTTCGAAATATAATTGTTTTGTGTAGTAATTAAAAATAGCCATCTAAAATGCTTAATTCCAAAGTTAGAGATGAATCGGATTTTCCGTTTCATGCAGTAATCATTTATGCACAGTATAACAGTGCCATAGGATACTTAGCTTAGTTATTTCACAAAGTGATTAGCTAGTGGAAAACCATTATGTTTATGCAAAAAACAGCATTTGTTTGAAAATTGAGTGCGCCCTCATCGGGAAATCTCTCAGTCAGCCTTTTAGTGCATCATGTTCTGTATCTGATATAGGAGCCTGAAACTTTTGATAGTAGAAGAAAAATTGCACATTGAAAAGCCCTACTATGCTAAATATAGGTTTTCCCGGCCAATTTATTTTTTTTTTCATTATTTAAAGCTGGAGAAGAAAACTGGCAGAGCACGCAGAACTAAAATCAAAGACGAAAAATACACGGTCTCGAACCCGGAGCCTCTCGCTTTCCAGGCGTGAGAAATACCAGTGGGCCACAGAAGACTGTGTTAATGTGGATACCAGTGAACGAGCACTAATGTATTTCAGTCTTTATTTCAGAGTTTCAAGCGGCCGTAATTATATTTTTTGTATTATAGAATGGGAGGGCCTTAAAGTAAATTGGTAAATTTACCAATTTACTTTCTCGGGTTGTATCATTTACTTGATCCTCGCGTGCATGGAATTGAGTTTCGCTTCGTCATAGATTCTGCTAGAATCATGCATATAAGGCCCTCCCATTCTATAATACAAACAATTTAATTTTTTTAAAATTCGAATTTCAAAACCAAGAATTCAAATATTTGTGCATTTGAATAATTTGTTTACATGGGAATTCAATTTCAAACAAAATCCAATCAATACCACAACACTGACTCTCAGTTAAATGTTATGGCGATTCGTTATTTGAGTAAGAGTAATCAATATCATAATTCTTACACGAAATGCCGAGAAAGATCTATACAAATTAATTATGACTGTAACTAGTGGTTGCTTTAGGAATTAAAATTCGTTCTGCATCTGTTGACGAAAGCTCTGGTAATTAAAGGAATCATTACCGTGTTGTCAATAATTTGCTACATAAGAGTAAAGGGCCCGTTCTTCCAAGTAGCTCTTCCGATCAGGTTCTCGCTAATAAGTTTTCTGATTATTTTGTCGGGAAAATTGGGTGATTCGCAGCAGTTTCACTCGCCATTGTGGGTTGCAATTTAAAGACCCTTCTGCTCATTTAACCCGTATTACTGAGTTTGAGCCTACCACAAATAAGGAGATTCAGAAAATTCTTAAGAGTATGCCATCTAATCTTGTGAATTATCGCATTTCGTAATACGGTGCGCCGTCAGTGGTAACCCTTGTCAGTCCAATTTTTGATCACAAGGGTAGACATCGCCGTCAAGTCACCATTGGATTAACAGGCGAGTGTGATCGATAGAAAGAAAAGGGCTATTAAAGTGTCGTTTTAGTGTGCATCAGCGCGTTCAAGACCATTAAATTGACAAACTAAATGATAAGTGACGTAATTCTGCATGTAATATTTGTATTACGCGGGCTCTACATGTCGACTTTTTCCTATGATGCATCGGGAAAACGAGGTAACCGTTGGTGGCGCACCGTATTCCGAAATGCAAGAATTAGATCCCTTACCAACATGGCTGACTATGGAATGCGCTCATGACACTCTACTTTTCATTACAGGTATCATTATCAAGTCATTTGTTGCAGGAGTTTCTTCTGAAGCCTGGTCTCGACATTAAGGAAGATTTAAAGAATTGCAGACCTGTTGCAAACTTGGAGTTTTCTTGGAAAACTGAACGCGTCGCCTCCCCTCGCTTGTCCTTTGTGTCATCACCTAACACAATGTACAGGATCATTTTCAATCCATATACAGGACCAACTATGACATTTTACGGGGCATGGACAAAGGCAAAGTAACTGGACTTGTCTTTCTCCATCTCTTATTTCACAGACTTGAGTACATGGAGGTATTGTTGTGGGCAGCACTAAGATGGTGTGATCTCTATCTGCATATCAGGACCGGCGATAGGCCTCAGTTATTTTGTTTATATACCTCACTTGTCCTGGATATAATTGAGAAACATAAGCTTCGGCATCATGTCTTTGCTGATGACACACAAATCTATGTCACTTTTAATCCACAGCAAGAGGAAGCCAAAAAGTTTGTAGATGGAGGTATTTGTTCAAGAGAATCAGACTACATCAACAACAGACAACAACAGTGGACAAAGTGTTCCCTATGTGTCTTCCTGCCTTGCAGGCGACAAAACAACAACAACAATAGACAAAGTGATCTCTATGTGCCTTCTTGCCTTAAGGCAGGCAACACAAAAATCTTAGCCCTGAAGCACTGAACAATTGGTCCGTGCATTTAACAACTGCTCGTCTCATCACTCGTACAAACACTCACATTTGTAAAAGCCTTCTTGGCATATTTCTCCAATTCTGTCAGGCTGCCAGTCAATTTTAGAACTCAATAAAAACCGATGCTTCTCACAATACCGTAAACTAAAAGGATTGCTCCATCATATATCACCAGAGGGTGTTTTGGGGCAATCCCACAATGCACCAGTTTTGGGAAATTTCACCTCAATAGGGTCATGTGATCACATAAAATCCTATCTTAAAGGCATATTACACATTTTTTTGAAGAGCGCCCCCAATTTTTTAAAAATTTGCGGAGATTTTTACACGGTTGCATTGCTAACTGGCTAGTAAACTATTAACTGTGAATGGTAAGCTCGAAATGTCTATGTGTCCAAACTCGAATTTTGTACTAAAAATTATTACGTGGGATCCCCGATATAATTAAACGGCTGCTGCAAACGGCCTCAATGTGAAAAGCCGGAAATAGCGCCATGTACGTTCTATGCTTTTTTTTCATCTATTAGTTGTTTGAAATCAGTTCGGGCGTCAAGTTATAGGTTTTTTTCGAGGTCGCACTATTTCCTCATGGACGGGACATAAAACGTAGCATTTCCAGCTCTGCCGTTTAGTCCAATCTGGGATCACCCATTCTTCATTACAATCGCTTATTTTGTGATAAATACGCATTTTTAGCATTCTCTTTAAGTAATAGTTCCCCCCTATACAAATTACCAACGTAACTGTGCAAAAATATCAAATTTTGGAAAATTGGGGCGCTCTTCAAAAAATGTGCCAATATGCTTTAAATCACATACAAACCCTGACTTACACTCATTTTAGCCCCCAAGCGTTAGTAACTTAGGAGATGTTTGCATGATTATGAAATGTCTTGTGGTTCTTAACTTTTGGGAACCCTTGTTATTCCTAAGTACTGACATGGTTTTATTACGTACGGTAATAAGTGGCACTTGCTATGCCTCATGTGGGATTGACACAACCCTCTGATAAATCACCGAACTTTTTTACAATCCATTTTTACAAAACAAACCCTTCACGCTCCAGATCTCCGTTCTGCAACAAAAGGACGTTATTTGCACCTAATAATCCAGATCTGGGTAGATTTGTGCTCATTTTAGAAAGAACTCAATACAAAATGATGCTTCTCACAATACCGTACCCTAAAAGGATTGTTCCATCATATATCACCGAACTTTTTTACAATCCATTTTACAACCCTTCACGCTCAGATCTCCGTTCTGCAACAAAAGGACTGTTAGTTTAACCCAAATCATCCAGATCTTGGAACGATTGTGCTTTTTTTTCAATTTTAGAACTCAGTACAAACTGATGTTTCTCACAATACCGTACCCTAAAAGGATTGCTCCATCATAATCACCGAACTTTTTAACAACCCATTTTACAACCCTTCACGCTCAGATATCCGTTCTGCAACAAAAGGACTGTTAGTTTATTAACCCAAATCATCTTGATCTTGGGCCGATTGTGCTTTTTCAGTGGATGCTTAAGTCAAAGCTCAAAACCCATATCATTTACATTGCTTATTGTTACAACGTCATGTGGACGCGAAGGTCAGAAATACGCTTTAAACACAAATCTTGTGCACAAATGAGCTGAATTTTGTATAATAACACTGATTTATTATAATTTTTTATCAAATTGATTGGTTCAAAAATTTGGAATGTTCGAAACAAATTACAATGGCGATCACAATACACAGATATATTCTTAAATATTATAATCCTTACAAAAGGAAAAATGCCCACTATAATTTGATTTAAGTTCACAATGAAAGTAGCGTTGCAGTTCAACGTTGGTGTGTTCTCACAAAAAAATCCAAAATGAAAGCAAGCAGTTTATCTACGAAATAAATCCATGGAAATCTTGATTTGATGATTACCACAATGGCGTATACTGTTCATGAAATTGTGAAGGAAAAGTCCGATTGCGGTAAACTTATAACATCGATTTTTAACACGTATACGGCACCATACGGGTTCAAAATATCCTGGAGACCCGTCTCTTTTCGTCATTATAATATTCTGGGGTAATTGATAACTATGGCGTGGTAATCTTACAACTCCTTTAGCACAAGCATTTTGCATGACTCAAACTTAGATCGTGTGTGTAGTGAAAGTGTGTGTGTGAGTAAGGTTGCCGGTCGGTCACTATGTACAGTGTAGTCCTACCGCGGTGAGAGTGTCACTGTGTAAAGTGAGTGAACATGGATCACGTCATTACAGGTATTACTCCTTTAAAATCGAAATTAGCCTGAAAAAGTTTCCAAACAACACTATTTGAAATAGAGCTACGAGTTATATACTTGGCTTGTGAAGTTCAAATGAAATAATGGCATTCATTACGATAACTTTGCATCACTAGTGATCTATATACAATTTTTAATGAAGTGCATCGTGCAACACTCCTACGCCCTGCTTGTTCCCGTCAGGCCTGTAACAAGAGTGTCCATGCCACGCAGTTCTTGAGTGCCATCTGCAGTAGTTCCTGCTGGATTAGCACGATTACGTCGGACATTTCCTGTGCCTTCAGAAGGAGCAATTTTGTTTTTTCGATTTGCAAACAAAGATACGATGGTGTAGATGTACGGATTGAGAGAGGAATTGATAGGCAAAACGAAAACCACAGACCAAGTATATGCTTGCAATGGTATTACTACTGCACCTGCTTGCGATAAGATCCCCATAATGATAACAGGCATCCAACAAAGAAAATCCGTCCCAATAATTACCGCCATTTTAACGGCCATTTTCTTTTCATCCGGACCACCGCTGGAACGATTTATTCGGCTGCTTGAACGTTTGAACGAACAGAAGATTGCAATGTAGAAAACGAATATTGTGAAGAAACAAAGAAAGTTAACGCCAAGGAATATAGCGATAGAAAAGTACCACGCCGGTTTCGAATCGTCCTTTACAGGGAGGTCAAAGGTCAGTGTTTGACTGATGTCATTAGGTTGAAATTTAAAAGTTGGAGGGACGGGTGATCAAAGGTAATCCTATGCATACGTCTGATAGGTCATAGAAGTCAGACCTCGGACCGGCAAGGATGACTGGAATTACACATAGGACAAATGTTAGTATCCACAAAACCACGGTTGTCACCTTTGCTGATTTTGGCGTAAACCGTTTGTGACTGAATGGGAAAACTGCGCCCATAAATCGGTCAAAGCTTATAACAGTAAGCAAGAAAACAGATGCCTCGCTGGATAAGAGAGAGAGAAGCCCAGCAAATTTGCAAGTACCACCGCTTCGCCAGTTATCCGAGTATTCGAAATATACATCGCCGTAATACATATCTGCGATGGCTATAATTAACATGTAGACACCCATGATGAAATCAGAGGCCGCCAAATTGACTATCAACAGAGATTGTACTTGTTGATTCGCACTGCGCGTTTTCTCTTTTAGCCGCCAAACAATACAAAAGAAATTACCAAAGAGCGCACTTAGACCCAACACCCACATGAAAACTCGGAGAAAGTTGTTTTGCATAAGACTGCCGCAGTTGAACAAAGGCGGTTGTGGTTCTACAGTTACACAAGATGTAACTTTCTCCGGATAACAGCAAATTCGATGATCATCGACGTATCTATTGAAAAAACAACAAACGTGAACCCGAAATACAATATCAGATCATTTCAAGCTGCATAAATGCATTTATTGATTATTATCTAAATAAAGATTACTGTAATACCTAGGCGCAAAGTGAAAAAAATTATAATTAAACTATTCCCAAAAAATTAGATTTTCATTTACAAAAGTCGGAAATCCAGTAAGGTTTAGCACCATTGAGAATCAATCTATATTGCAATAGTTAAATCATGTAATTTTCCTCCCTACCATTTTGTGTTGGTAAAACTACTATATTGGGTAAGAAGAAATCTTTATATCACGGATTAAGCCTCAAAATGTGCAAGACCTTAAATTTATCTTGACTGTGTGCTTGCAAAAACCTTTATTTTATAAATAAAATAACTTATGTTTCAACCAAGAACATGTAGAATTTGTATGTGCCAGAAATAGTGAAAACCCAAACGGAAAAACACTAATTATAAAATAAGTTTAAAAAGGTACGACGAGAAATTTGACATATCAGGTGTCCCTTAATTTTTTAGATCTCGGATTTTTTGCACGGATGTAAATCGTTCCATCAATAATATCCCCATCTGAAAAGATTAAGCTGAGAATTATTTCTTTGGTATAAAAATTGTGAAATTTCTATTTTCTTATTGGAGCAAATAGGAAATTCACCCTGTTTTTATATTGAAATATCAGCAAATCAAAATTGCTTTTGTTTTTACATTTCAGACATGTTTTGTAGCCAAATATATTAGACTACACAATAGATACAAATCTATTGTGTAGTCTAATCTATAGGAAATCAATACATATTGCACAATATATGAATGTATTGAAATATATCGTTGCACCTTTAATGCGCAATAACAAAAAAATTCACATTGCTCATGAAGTAGAAAAACACTCAATACGTACGATTTTTCTTCTAACACAACGGTAAACCTTAATATGCAAAATTTCCTAGCAAAATATCTTACAGTTTTTTCAGGTTATCAAGGCCACGAAAAGCACTCGGCTTTACCTCCAGATCACTGAGAAGGTCATCTTTACGAATCATGACGCTGGAAAAACATTCAATACATTATTTTATTTTTATATACATACAAAGATACAGATTTTCCAGGTTAATTTCGCATGTGTAATGGATTGTTTTGCACAAAACATTATAATTAGTCCCGAAAAGTCGGAGTTGCAGAAATGCAAGATAAATTTCATTATTCCGTCGTTTCATTTAAAATTCGTTGACAATTTGGTTCCGCGTGACGATGACCAATAAATCGTGAAAACTATTCAGTTTTTATAATTGATTAAAATCTTGTATATCTTTATACTCAGCATATATTCATAAAATAGATTAAAGGATATATTTAATGGGATTAGGTTCCTTTCTATCCCTTAACGTTAAAATTTTGGTCATATTTACTTTTGGTATCGGGGATACTGTACAACATGGCTACTATTGCTGCTTGACACAAAGTAATCTACAAATATTTTACCCAATGTTGATTGAAAAGGAACAACGTACCATTGCTGTTGAGTAAAGTCTTAGTCAAATTTGACTAAACTTTGTGCATTGTTGGTTAAATATACACAACTTTGCGTAAGGTTTACCCCACTTTGACTTAAATTTTACTCAATAGAAAGGATTGTTCCCTTTTCATCACTTTTACAGTATATCAACGCTTTAGAAAATAATGGCGGTGACTATCTCAAATATCAAATATTCTTGAACTGAAACGCCAAACTGACCGAAGTGTGGTCGAGAAGGTAGACGACATGTACTTGCCAGAGGTGCTTGACCAACTAAAGTCGATCAGAACATGAAAGACACACTTGAGAAAATTATTGAGAAAAGTGCACGCTTAACTTTAGAACTCGTCAAGGTCTTCCAGACAAGGCATGATCTATAAAATCACATTAGCGCAAACCCTCGATGGAATGTTGACCCTTTTGAAGATAGCAGAAGATGTTCCCCAGGTCCGTAATGAACCTCGAGTTCTCAATCTGCATTGTTGGCCATGGTCTCTTTTGACGAATTTGGATTAAAACCCTAACACAACTAAATCTCACAAAATCTCACAGCACTGAGTGAGAAAAATGCAAAGTCCAGAAAGTAGCGATGACGTCATCAAACCAAGACTCATATGGGCATTGGGCACGAAATCGCTGGCCGGGCCAGCGACACCGCCGTAGCGTGCTATCCCGGGTCAGGGGACTGGGGCCCGAAGGGCCCTGGGTTCGAGTCCCACCTGAATTTGCGAGTTTTCTTGTTCCCCTCTTCCCTCACTCCTTTATTTCTAAACTTTACTCCTATGGTGTACGTGGAATTCCTCTTAAACTACTTTCAAACTATCTCCAGGATAGGAAACAGTTTACCTCCTTTAATCTCCACTCTTCGGACTTCCTTCCAGTTTCATGCGGTATTCCCCAAGGCTCTATACTTGGTTCTCTCCTTTTCCTAATCTATGTAAATGATATCCCTAATGCTTCAAAACATTTTTCTTATGTTCTATTTGCCAATGATACCAACATCTTCAACTAGTTCAAAGCAAACAAACTGTCTCTAAATACAAGCAAAACTAATTATATTCACTTCCACACTGGTAAAAAAAACAGGCGTTACGATCGATAGTAAATTAAGCTAGCACTATCACCCCACCAAAATCACAAATCAAATTTCCAAAGGTGTCGGCATTATTAGGAAACTTCAACATAAACTGCCCTCCAATATTTTAGTCTCACTGTATTCACTTATCCTCCCTTACATCTCATATTGTAATATAGCATGGGCTGTCACAGATTCTAAACACCAAACCCTATGCCCATGGACCAGTACAGAAACAACTAAGCTGGATAAAATCTTCAGGTTGCAAAAAAAGAGCTATTCGCATTTGTTCTGATTCGCCTCATCTTTCTCAGTCCAAAGCATTATTCACGACTTAAAAACCCTGAACATATTTGATATAAATAAACTCCAAATAGCGCTTTTCATGTACCGTTATTCTCACAGTAATCTACCTAATTCTTTCAATGGCTTCTTCACAAAAAAAAAAAGCGAAGTTCACAACTATATATAACACACGTAATGCACATCATTATCAGACTCCTAAATGTACTTCTTCGCTATCCCGAAATTCAATTGTTTATGTAGGCCCCAAATTATGGAATAAACTTGACACATCATTTACAACATGCAAAACCTTAAATAGCTTTAAACTAAAATATAAGAGAAACTAATTATTAATTATAGTTTGGAATGATGTTTCTCATGCACGTTTTTGACTTGCTCATGTATTGCTATCGCCTAAAAGACTTAGATATTGTATGCTTTGTATTTGTATCATATGTAACATGTTCTGAATGAAATAAAATTAAATCTGAATCTGAAATATGAATCTGAATCAGTACCTCCCGGGAGATATAACCTAGAAACCGACGTGGGGTTAGGGTTAATATCTGGACCAGGAAATTATTCGGTAGGACAGCAAGGGCAATCAGTTCGCAGATAGGCAAGCAGGTTGAAAGCACATCGTAAGGCTTACGAGACAAAGACACTGGCACATTTGAAAAGAATGCGCCCTCAAGATTTTTCAAAATTGATATTTATGCATAGTTGTAAAGCTTTTATGTGCACTAGCGGTTGCCTGCGCTTCGCGCGGGCAACCGCTAGCTGATTTGAATGGGAACGGTCACTAAATGGTTTAATCACTATTCACATAACGCAAAACTTCATTCAGCGACATTACAATATTTTCTCCAAGCCTTCATAGGCGGACTGACCATAGACCTGCTGTGGAATTTTCCACATGGGCCGCTTGGAATTGGGCCACTTTGGTCCGGTTGAGTAAAAAGAGGAGGAAAAGAAAAACAGAAAGAAAGAAAAAATATGAATGTGAAAAAGACAAAAAGATGTTGGTAAAAATAAATTATGAGCCTATGAAGCAATTTCAACTGTTTTTCAGGAGGGCCGTGGTCTTCTTCTTATCGTGTCCAAACACTGGGGTTCTCAAATATGATCCAGCCAGAGATGGGTACAACGTCTGGCTGCTTCACTGAATTCCGCAAGGTCCTTATTTGTGCATTGTTGCTCCCGCAGTGGG
>JAMKCH010014282.1:0-65016 GCA_023653785.1 Ophioderma brevispina
TCAAGCCTGACAGCCCCCCCCCCCCGTCCGTCCGCTGCGCCGCCCAGGACGGGGCTTACGGTGTTCGCTCGCTCTCATCGTCTCCGCCCGTGGAGTAACCGGTGGAAGAGCACTACCAAAATGATCCGAAGTCAGTGTTTCTAGCTCATCGGCCCCGATGCGTGCGCAGTCATGGGTCGTCGAACTTTCCATTGGGTAACTTCTTGGTGTCCTACAGATTCGCGGAAATTATGGAACCAAATACAATTCTTGGAAAATAAAGCAAAGCAAGAAATAAAGTAACACAACCAAAAATAAATAATATTAATTATAAACGAGTCAGTGAATGCAATGATTTAGCAAAATCAAAATAAATGCTGTTGAGGGTCCAATATGGGTTTCCATAACAATGGGAAAAAAACTATGTAGTTTATTTCTAATTAAAACGTGACAGCATTATATTTTAGGTGCAGTCAAAACCGTTTTAACATGTTTTTATGATTTTTGTGCTTACTAAACATTTTGTAAAAATCATTGTTTCAAAATAACGTTATTTTGATTTCTCTGGAAAGCTTTTATTTCCTTTGTTTTTTACTACATTAAATTGTTAATTATGACTAAAATATAGCCCCATAGTTTCCTTAAAACTGATTTTCATGTCTAAAACTTCATTTCTTCTAGTTAACAAATACCGTGAATCAGAAAATGCAAATTTTTCGGGCCAAAATCACTATGTGAATGTTCATCCGGTGATACAGCAATCATTGTAACATATCCTAGATTGCCCCCTTAAATTTATAACTACTGTAATTTCTACTTAAAATAAAAGCAATTCTCCTTTAAGGTCAAACAGAACTGTGTCAGTGTTTTTTTGATGCTTTTGGTGCTTCACTTAAAAACAGGTTATGTGCATCATAAGTTCAATAAACAATATTTTGAGAAAAAATGGGCCTTAATGCCTGGCTCTGGAAGCTTTATTGTCTTTTTTTAATTATCTTTAATTTGTTATTAAGATGTAAATATAGTCCCAATTACTTAAAAGTTGGTAATTTCCTGAGAAAGCTTGGTTTTGAAGAGGCAAATAGCCTACACATCTCAAAAATATATTTTTTGGCCAAAATCATCTTTTTTGGCCAAAAAAGGCCAAAAAAATAAATTGTGTATTTTGGCAACACCTCTTATGAGAAACTATACCATCTGAGCAGTTGATCTGACATGGTTTCAGCCATGCTTGTAACAAAAATGCCCACATCAATTTTTTTCTGAACACATTTATGATACTTGGCTTGCTGGGCTGTAATCCGAACGGTACGTTGAAGATTTGTAAAAAAGCAGCTTTATTAATTCATTCAGTACACACGGATATTTACTCTAAGTAATTACTAACGATTCTTCAGGGTCATCACCTACAGCGTTGTCCCAAAAAGAACGCCTTACACGAACCACAATAACACGTTAGAACAAAACGTAAGGGTTTTACTTGTACTAAATTACGGTTTTGTGTATTTGTTGCAAAATGGATAGGGTCCCGCATCCATAGCGTCAGGATGCACAATACGGAAAGGGCTAGACGTATAACGTGTAGCATGTAGGAGAGGATTAAAAAATCATGTATTGCTTCTGTATCAAAGTTATTTTGGGGGTTGTCGACAGTATGAAGGTATATTCTATTGAATGGACTTTGCCCTCCAGATCATCCAAACAGCAAAGAATACAATACATGCACCTGGTTCACCTAAACATTTTCAGGTATTTCTACAGGTGATTCTTTTATATTCTCGCATGCGTGGGGAAGCAGGTCGGGCCAAGTGTAACCTATTGACCTCCCGGAATCGCCCTATTATTTCACGCCTTGAGTTTTGAGGTCCTATACATTACCTCCGGCGTTTGTTGAAGACACAGTACATGAGAAATATGAAGACACCCTAAAGACAAAATAAACATTGGACAAAAATTATATGGATGAGCATCGTGATATATTATTAAAATAATATTACGAGAAGTCTACGAGACAAGTATTCCGTCTTTTAACAGAATTTTAGTATGTCTATTTTTTAAAGGTGACGTACCTGTAGCGAGTGGAAAATAGAGGAAAGGTAAAGAAACACGACTGGTTTGTGTGCGCTGACAGAAATGATTCCAAACAGCAGGTGATCCCAGAGTGGAAGAAGAAAGAAGCACAGCGTTCAAGCCCAGCTCTGAATGGAAACCAGTAGCGTCACAGTTGTGCGACCCCACTCAAATTGTTTCTTTTATTTATTTATTTTATTTATTCATCTTTTTCAAAACAATATGTAATTTTTATCAGATTCATTTTATAATTTGAAAAAAAAAAAAAGACAAATTTCTTACTTGATATGATTCAAATCCCCGTCCGATTTCGATCGATTTTGCTGATACGACACAGAATGCGAAGAACCATAATAAGGATCACGAAGTTCACTGTGAAAGAATATAACGCCTCCATGGTCAATGTCTTCTAAATGGGATTACAGAATATTATCAGAATATACGCAACAAACTAAGTGTCGGATGGAGTTGACTTTTAGGGTTATGTAAACTATGGTGATCAGCAACTAACGTATTTATGATTTAGCTAAGTTTGAAGAAATGATTTTCGTAATGATTTGAACAAGGCAACTATTTATTATGCTATCCCCTAAGTTAGGGCGAAATTGGCTTTTTTTGTTATCACTCAGAACGCTCTTGGGCGAAATTTTTATTCCCCTAATCGTATCCCTTGTATGCTGTTATCCGGTTGGATATTTACAAAGGATAGAATATTAATTTTGCAAATGAAGGATATTCACGAGAAGAACAAAAGGATCTGAATACTAATTAACTAAGAAAAAACTTCATATAACCAAATGAATAACATTCACCCTATTCCACTGGTAGAGTTAGTGTTATTGATGATGATGATTATTATTAATAATACAATTGTAGTTATATTATCTATCAGTAAAAGTTACAAAGAATTTTTCAAAATTGTATTTTGTTTTCTACCGAAATGTGTACAAATACAGGGTGCTACCGGAATTTGTTGTAAAATTACTAGGGTGCAAGGGGAAATAGAGAAACATCCTGATATTAATTATCTCACACACAAAACATAATTATGACGACATAAGAGAGAAACTGTTTATTATTTAGCTGAAGTGAATTTGCTCCTTGACAGTATTACAAAAACATCAAAAGCCAGTCCTGTATATGACATCTCTTGAATAATCAATATGCTAATATCAATATGGGTTAGCAACACATGACCATGATCATGTAACTCTACCGCAATTATAACCAAGGCAGGTGCAACGAACGCCCACACCATCCCATAGGCCCGTCGATAACAAACATCTTATAAAACAAATCAATAGAAATAATAAAACAAACAAAAATATTTTTTTATATTAAAAAACGTTCATTATATTCACATAATCTGTTTATGTTGGTGACATTTGTATCGTGGAGTTAACTTTACTTATTTGTCTCTCTATCCTCACAGTGAAATACTTCATGGGTAATACAAGAGTGATTATCAAAATGAATCAGGATGTAGAAAGCAATGGTAAGTCATGGATCAGTTTTATTTTCAGAAATATGCATAATTTGTGTGAGTTGGATCAACTATCTGAGAGAATTTAGTGTAGAGCTATATGTATTGATGTTTAAGACCCATAAAAACATGAACAAAATTTGAAAAATTGTATTTAATCATAAATACTTTTAACAGCGAACTTTTACTTTTGTTCAAAACATACCTGCGTTGTCTCCATAACCATTACCATCTTAGGCCAGCCGTTAGCCCCACGATCAAAATGGGAGGAGTGCCTTGAAAAGAAATCCAATCAGAGAATAAAAATTAAGGGAAGGTAGTCATTTCTCTACGACGAGGGGAGAGGTCCAATTATATAAACAAAATTTATGATACAGGTAGCTAATCCTGGCAAGAAAGCTTGCAAGGATTTGCAAATTTGTCGCATGAGGTTGACTTGGAATTCCAACCAAACATCACACTGTATTGCACACTCGCGATATGCGCATTTTATGTTGGTCCTTGAAGAAGGAGTATGTACTATATTTATTATTTTTATTTGGGCATAATTCGGAACAACGGTTATCATACACCACGTTCATATAAAATACATAGAGGATAAAGAGTAAAACGATAGATATACAAAAAGCATAAAAAAACTCCCAAAATGTCAACCGAGTTAAAAACAAATTTTCACGTTGTTGCCATTCTGGAACACCAAACAAAACAAAAACTAGGATTACTTGTCAGTTACAAGAAATATTTCAAATATCAAAGTAAAAATCAAAATCGGCAATTTGTTTTATTCAAAATTAGATTATGTTATTACTAATTGCTTAGAGAAGATGTATCTAACACAGAAAGGAGTATGTCAAGCTTTATTTTGACTCTTTCCGATACATTTATAGCCCCGCTCTAATGTATGTTCTTTTGGTAATTGTGAGTAGAACCTTTTCCGGCTAGTTAGTGGGGCTTTTTGTTTTGTTTTTGTTTTTTTAAAGAATCGCCCCAAAATCTGCAAACAAAAAATCGCATTTTCTTCCCTCGCCTCGCCGTTTTTTTTTAATTCAAAATCAATCCATTTTTTCACCCCAAAAACAGCTTTATCATGGAAAAGGATGTTTTAAAAAAAATCGCAAAACGGTAAATTCGGTCAATCCGGTCCGAGAACATGTTTGGGTGTTTTTCTTTTTTTTTCGTCTCGCCTTAGTATAATTGCTTACCCCAGCCAAACCAGATATAAGGGATTAAAATCTGTCTTGCCAGCTGGAAAATCCTCGGATATTTGCAGATACAAGTGAACTCCTTCCACCAGCATCCAGCAGAAGATACCGGTAAAGAAGAAGTGTAAAGAAGTAGTGCATTCATTATGGCCCACAGCGCGACACACCGACTGAAAAAAACCGGTAAGGAAGGTTGTCCAAATAAAGTTGTCTCTGAATGGGCACAGAAAAATAACACACCCAAAAAAACAGAGATATGGGGCATAAAGAGGCCAAAGACATCAGGTCTTATTGTAGGCTAACTTTTAAGTTGCCATAACTAACACATAATCAACACGTCTATAAGCTTCTATACTCGTTGGTTTAAAACCACAGAACCGGTCAACAGAGCAGAAGATGCCCTGGGAACAACTCTGGCGGGTGTATTCCTAATTTGAATGCCATTTCCGTCGTCTGCTGAATTAATGATTCCGGAGTCGTTTTATTGGAAAAATCGTTCTGTGTATCCATACGGGCGCTGATTGAGCATGCAAAAAATATCAATTTAAGAAACTTTTCTAATTCCTCTTTTGTTTTTTTAAATGTATCAGTGTTCTCTTTAAAAGTTGATTAATTCTTTGCATATCATTATGATTAGCAGTTAGCACATTACTTAACTGTATGATTTTAATTTAATATAAAATATATTCACTGCAATTATCATACAACGTTAACCTCCAGTTAGCAGCGCCGGTTTGTCGAAAGCAGGAGAAGAGTTTTTGAAGCTAATATCAGAGCTATGACCAGGTTGACGTGAATAACACTCGCTCTGAACGTAATAAGGATCTAATGAAAGTAGGTATTAATGTAGAATAATTTAAATTAGATTAATTAAAAAATTCGCGAGTTTCATTTGAGCCTAGGTGGCTTTAAACATGAATTTAATGGTTAACTATACGCCAGCAGAAATAACATGTCTGAAAGTTTAATGCGAAGTATAAGGACATTTGCGACTGACATTAGTGTTTTGCAAAAGAGATATACACTCGCCCAAACTACAGACTTTCTACCGAGTGAAAAGCTCAGGACAATCAATGGGAGTAGAAGGCTTACGATAGAAAGACTGCAGCATATGTAAGTGATCCAATTCCAAGCCCAATTCATCTTTTTGGAAAAAATCTGAAGAAAAGAAAACCCCCAAACACCACATTTGTTTATTGTATGTATTGGCAGGAAACCCCGTATTCGGAGAAGACAGACGTGTGGATATAGTCGCGAAGCGCAGCGGAAAATAAGAATTAATCATTACATTAGCGAGTATATAGCCCGATATCCCAGACAATGTGGGGAACTATGTGAAACTTACAGTCCTTCTCTAGCAATTGCAAAGTTACCCGCCTTTAAAAGACAAGTTCTTATTTTTTATTGTTGTATCATTGATTTACTTTTGGTTAGTCTCTCAATTTCATTTCTTTCATGTTTCAGACCATTGTTCTGCGTGTATCAGAACGAGCTATTGTTCCAACGGTTGTACATTGCTAGACTGTGCCACCCATAATTCGCCGCCCCTCCCTAATTTTCGCTACGCCCCGTGCACGTCACCGAGTCGGAGAAACAACCAATATAGGCTTCAAAAACTCAATCATGTTGCGTTTTGTGTGACCATTTCCTACAATAAATTATTCAGGCAATTTTATCTCAGCAGATATGCCGTTTTTGTAACAAAAAGCCCATCGCTTCACGTCAAGATAGGATTTATTAAGCATAGTACATACCTTTACATCCTTGACTTGCATCAGAATGGCAAAGTTAGTTGTATGATTACAAGAACATTCAACAGTCGTATTCTCAGTCTTGTGGATTCACATCCTTCTGTATCCCACGTCTTCTCTCCACTGAAAAAGGTTAAATTATGAAGATGAATGGGAAACTTTGCGCGAGGTTCTGAAAAGTAGTTTCTGAGTGAAGTATAAAGCATTTATACTGAGCGCTTAACAAAAGGAAAAACATTGAGAGTGTGTACAAAATAATGTTTGACCACAAACTTCTGAAGGATTGATAGGTCCCGCTTGAAAGCAACCACCGTCACAGTTTCTCTGAGCGCTTAACAAAAGGAACAAACATTGAGAGTGTGTACAAAATATTGTTTGGTCACAAACTTCTCAAGGATTGATAGGTCCCGCTTGAAAGCAGCCACCGTCACGGTTTCTCTAACATCTGTTTCCCCTTCTCTCTATGTTACCTCAATGATTTCGTTGTTTTCGTCTATTGTTGCATGACTATTGTTGCTGATAAAATGATACTACTAGATTTTCTTAATTATGATCTGATTACTTGCAAATGTTTACACATACTTTTCAGTTTTCTGGTAGACACAGGTCGGGGTTTCACCATCGTCTGCCTGATCAACTTCAGCCTGAGTATAAAATTTGAAAAAAAAGTGCGATAATAAGTTAAATTATTTTATTTGTTTGGTTTCAACTTCATGGTTTTACCTTAATTTTCAATTTTTCACGTACCCTTCCCAGATTGTCACATCTTGACCTGATGCGGGTGTTTATTGGGTTTCGAGACAGTCACGTCCCTGGCTTTTTTTCAAGGACAGCACAATACTTCTCTTTCGTCTCAGTTTTACAATAATTATAACCAAAATAGAAGCATTGGGCTGGCATTGGGTCCTTCGTGTCCGTCCCGAAACTTGATAGGCGCCCGCATCAGACCAGGATGTAATAATTATAGAAAGGTTGTATAGAGCTATTTTCTTTCACATAAGGCAACAAATCTGGCTAAAACTCCGCATTTGTACGATTTTTGGCTCAAAATTGAAAAGATTCAGGGACATTTCCTGCGGTTACATCGTCATTGTGACGTCAAACAGAACGATGTTGGTATACTTTGATCTCAATAGAAAGAGGAGACCCGTAGCTATAAGTTGATAACAAATTTGTTACTATTTGGTTGTTAGACATGATTCAGGAAATACGTTTGATTGGCAGGTGCCTTTTCCCGTCATAAGTTCGGATTTCTTTTTAGAATTATTCTCACTGCGTGAGAAAAAAAGTCCGGGAGAGTAACTGTAGTTGAGATGTCCGTACCTGGTCAACCGTTAATGTGAAACTGACTGGCATGGAAATCTTGATTCCATCCCCATACACAGTGATAGCCACGACACCACTTACTGGCGCACTCTCATCGGTGTCTCCTGACCTGAAAGCAGCAAAATAAGAGCATGATGTTAAGTAATGTGCCTTTGGCGTGGTCCGGATTTTAGTGACACATTTTTGGTTGAGTTTTAGTCATGGTCAAGTCAATTGATATGGTGAAACTAAACTCCCTAAGAAACTGCTTTGAATCGGCGTGGCACAAGTTAAGCCGCGAATTTCGGATGAAACTCATACTTTAATACTTTAATTATGGCTTATTCTATGATTAATTTACAAGCTACCCCTTTTGAGGTTGAAATATAACAAGTGTCACTGTTTTGGCGAAATTCTGGAGACCATAATATTTATGTCAAGATTTTAAGTGAAAACAACCGCTGTCACAAGCCATATGTTTGACAATTACTTCCTAGATTTTATAATTCTTGCCACTGCATTAAACATTACATACCGTCCAGTTATTAACTCTCCATGTTCATAGGTTGTTATGGATACAGAAATCTTCTTGTTATCTTCAATAAACCAAAAGATGAAAAGTTAAAATGGTATCAAACTCAATGTTCTGAATTAGTCGCTATAAAAAAAGAGATAAAATATGCAATAAATTATTCAATAGCGAAATGTTCTTATATAACTAAAAATTATACAATTAGTCGCTATTAAAAAGAGATAAAGTATGCAATAAATTTTTCAATAGCGAAATGTTCTTATATAACTAAAAATTATACAATTTCATTAAGAAGTCAAGAAGCCAAAATCCTGACTTTCCATTTTATTACCAACTTGAGAATTCCAATCGTGGAACTCTCAAAATTCTGATGGGAAAATGTAAAATTCTCAGAATTTTGACCAATCCTCTGAGAAGTGTCCGAATATTCACTTCAAAATTCGGTTTTCAAGACACACAAAACCCGATTTTAAGTTATAATAATATTGATACTTAAAGGTGTGGGTAACTGTCCTAAAAGGAAAGCCGTGTGATATATGAAGACCTTGAAATTAGCATACCTCAAGTTTGGTAAATGCATTTTGAAATTAACATTTTTAAAGTTGAAATCAATCAACATGTTGACTGTTGACATAGTCAAATGTAGCCGCATTTGGTAAATAGGCCGCGAACCCAAAATGAAAAGGCTAGCGCTGCATTGGACACCGTTGGCGGAAATTTCTTGTAAAAGTGTGGATGGGGAATATGAAATTGCTTAGACGGGATTTCTGAAAAGGTAGGAATTTCAAATTTTATTAAATTGACATACATTCTTTTAAAGAAGTCAAAATTCTTAGGATTTTGCCAATTCCCATAGAAATGTACGAATTCTCAATTTTATTTTTACCAGTTATTAACCCCAACAAAACCCAAAACTTTACACTGCAAGACCTCCAGTCAGATTTTGGTTCCGTAGTAGTACTGGAATAATTCATTTAGTTAAGTTGTTGCATTATAATTGACCAAAACGAATATAAAATGCCTACCATCAATTCCTAGTTTGTCAAAGTCTTCTTTAGTAATGACAACGCTACTGCTACTTGTGGGTGCAACAGTTATATCTTCGAAGCTACTTGCTTTAGAGAATGCCTTGGTCGTGGCAACTGGGAACGTAAAAGAGCAAACATGATAGATATTATTGATAGCGTGTTAATAATGCATTGTCACTTCCACCACATCTAAATCACCCACCCGCCCCTACATCCAGTAAAACAAACCAAAAATATGGAAAACTTCTTTCATGATAATATAGCATGTATGACTTTTACTGTAATTGCGTGTAAAAATAAAAATAGCATTTCTTTGAAAAAAGTGCAAATACTCAATTCAAATAACTAATTCCTTTTTTGTCAACGCAATGACCTAAGCTGACCAAATTGCAATTTATAATCAATTTCTCACTTCTTTCACTAAAATGTTTAAAATGACCTACAACAGTTTTGTAAACTGCGATCCACGTTTTACTTATGTTGCCAATCATTAATAACTGGAAATTCATTGATGATAAGGATATTAGGCTTACCAATGTTTGGAGTGACTATCGTGGTATCTGTATCAGAACCCTTGGCAAAATCATCGACAAGAGAAGAGCATGCTATAGCAACTTCCGATGCACCTCCAGATTTCTGGGAAGGTATACACAGAAATGTCCTAAACATGTAAAATGTGACCTTTTCCACCGGTCACCGCTACAACAGTACAACAGCAACCGCCACAACAAAGATTTCACGAAAAGCGCTTGCTAATGAAATTACAAAATTGCAATTACATGATGACCAATTGTCAAATATTAATATATGTATTACATTAATATGTTATTCAAAGAATTAAAATGCATTTTCTGCTAGTCTTCAATATGACCAGAGTAACAACATCTGAGGATTTAATATTTTTTGCCCCAGGATGAGCTTGAACCTTAATAGGGCTGTACCTGTTTAACTAAGGGTCGGAACCTAGACAAACTATACCTTTTTTAATCATTATAATGAGACAAATACATTGGTGTACATTTAAACCCAATTTGATTTGATTTCAAATTTACACCTATACTAATTTCACACCCTTATTTTACAAGTTTCCCACATTTCCCAGAGGTTGGACCCAAATATTCTGATTCAGCACCCTTCAAACTATAGATAAACATCTTCAAACCTTCTTCCCCAAACTTCGAGAATAGGATTCTCATTTATAACCCTACTAAGTAACATGTAATGCAATGAGATGAGGCGCAATTTTTGCAATTCATGTCATCAGAGTTTTGGAAAAAAAGAAAGAAAACATATTACATACCTTTTCGTCGTTTTTCCAATAGCTAGAGCGTTCATTGTTGATCATATTGCTACATACTGATAAATATGTCTGAAATGACAGCGATTGAAAAGAATGTTTATAAGAATAAAAACGAGTAGTCCAAGTTATTTCAGTAAAATCAGTAAAAACAAAAGTTACAAAATTAAATGAAATAAAAATGCATCGAAGAAAACTTGTATAGGCTAAAAAATAAGTTTCCGGTAGGTCAGGTGTATTTTTTTATGGGGAAAATTACCGTTTTTTTTGGGGGGGGGGGTTATTTGCAAAATGTAGCCATTTAAAGAAATGTCTTACGAAAAATGCCCAAGAAATCAACAATCACATTTTATAAAGGTGATTTTAAAACGCCCTCTGTTCGTTCAAATAGCAAATCCATATTCTATTGAATACAACACACCTTGCAACTCGTGTAATTTTGGACATATTTGAATTCATGAAAATTAAAAGATTTCCCGTTTTTGGTTTTCGGTATGATATTTTTTATTTCAGAACACTTATTTGAGTTCGATATAATGACAAAGCCATTGATACGCAGACCATAATTTTAACTGCAAAATGTTTAGGTAATTGTGCGGTACAGTTCACTAGAAATAATCGTTTAGGTACACAACTCGGTTTTTGCAGTTTTGGCGAGTTTCGCAACATATTCTTGTATAATAGTCGGTGACGCTTACCGTAAAGTAAATCTTCATGATCTTTTACAAATCATTAGGTATGTAGGGGGATGGTCTACCACCCATGCTCTCCTTTCTTTAATATCTTCGTCATTCAAGCGTGGTCAACGAGTCAGAGTGCAAGCCAGCCACTTCCTCGTAGTTTTGGTGGTTGCTGTGATGGTGTCGTCCGTTACCCAACTGTGTGCACTTCCTGCTGATAGCTGTTGAAGGAGGATTGGTGATAGGATCTGCGCAGTTCCCGCTGCTGCTGTTGACGGATCTGTAGGGGGGCGCGGTAGGTCCTGCTGTTGTTGGAGATCAGTGGTAGCCCGCGGTATTTCCTGCTGCTGCCGTTGTAGGAGGATCGGTGGTAGGATCTGCGGTAGTTGCTGCTGCTGGTGGTTGTTGATTTGTGGAGCACCTGCGGTAGTTCCTGCTGCTGCCGTTGTAGGAGGATCGGTGGTAGGATCTGCGGTAGTTGCTGCTGGTGTTGTTGATTTGTGGTAGCACCTTCGGTAGTCCTGCTGCTGCTGTTGTAGTAGGATCGGTGGTAGGAACTCTGTAGTTGCTGCTGGGGTTGGTTGGATTTGTTTTGATCTGCTTGTAGTTCGCGTTTTTTGAGTATCAGTGGTAGGACTCGCAGTAGTTGCGGCAGCTGTGCTTGTTGGTCTCTGCCGTAGAGGGGCAGCTGTTGTTGGCGATTCTCGTATAACAGTATTGAAATTTAGGTCGTCAAGTTATGCCAATGTCGAAATAGTATATCGAGGCAACAATTGTTAGCACAATTTTGAGAGATGACATCGAATAAAGAGTTTGCGTTTGTGTAACTTTGGCGGTTGCTATTTTTGTACCTAATCTCTCTTTCCACACACAATTATAGTTGAGCCGCACACACTAGTTTGACAATTTCACATCATTCTCATTCAATCATATCTTATTGCTCACAATCTAACTCTTGCTCACTTCTCATAACTGTCAAATTTCACACGCTTAATCGTTTTCCATTGGAGGCTGATCGGGAAGTTGTCGAACCCTGGTGAAGAACCATAAAAAACGTAAAACGGGTATCATTGAATAAAATTGTTTAATTAACATCATATGCAGAACTGAAGTGTTTTACAAAGAATAACACGTTTATTCTTGCTTAAAATCAATTACAACCATATAGATTTTATTGGTATTTTAAAGTGTGTTTTAGGTGGTAGGAGACATTGTTATGTGGTATGTCTTGAGGTGGTTTGTTTAATTTGTTGACGGCTCCTTAGTGGTTGGAGCCGCAGTCGTGGGGCGCTTTCGTTGTTCGAGCTTTGGTAGTTGGAGCTACATTGTAGCGTATTTTAGCTTGTTGGACCGTAGTCGTAGGGAATTCGGTTGTTGAACCGCAGTCGTAAGAGATTTGGTAGTTTTGAGCTACCCGTGGTTGGAATCGTAGTTGTAACCGATTCTAGTTGTATGAGCATTGGTGGTTGGGGCCTTAGTAGTTGGTGTTTCTGTGATAGAAAGATAAAGAAACATCCGTGGCGCTAATAAGTGGGTGGCTGATCTATAGGTCTAACATCCTTATACTATTGGATTTATTCGTACTTTCATAATACATTAACAATAAATTCAACCCTATATCCATATACAACAACCATTTTCACAAACCTGTTTCTCATACATCAACTTTTTATCTTATTCAAACACACTACATGATTTCTCATTTCCCTCTTCAAAATCTTATTCGCTTTCCGCAGTTGCTTTTCATTCACACATTCAAATTTTCACTTCTCACACACGCGGCGGTCTTTTGTCTGGTCGAACTTTGCATGCGATGTGGTAGAGATGCCTATTGACAGTAACAAATAATGAACAATATCTTTTAAATTAAATGGTTATTTACATGCTTAAATTGTGAAACTACCAAGGGAAATGATTTTCGCATTTCGGCACTAGAACCGTATTCAATAGCCACCATGTTGGTGGACAGATAGACACATTCCAGTACTACATACATTCACCTGTCACTGTCCCTGTGCAATCGCTACACAGGATCGATTGACGCTTAATGTAGTGTAGTCCTGGAATTATGCATCTTGTCCACCAACATGTCTGGTGGCTGACGTCCTATTGAATCAGTCTACTAAGTATTAGACTTTTGGACCACATTATAAAGTTGAGTGCATGTTTCAAACTATAAAGCCATTGGGTTCATTTCTGAGATTCGAAACAATACACTACGAGTTACACATATTCTCAACCACAGGGGACACGGTTCAGTGCATTGTACTTGTACAGCATTGACATGACGACCTTGTGTGATCTGTTTGTCTCTATCATACTAAACACCAGGGGGTGTATTTTCTAAATACACTTATTGAATGAAAGCTACTGACTGTGGTCCAAGGGAATTGATATTTGACTAGCTCATAGTGATATGTGGTCTTTTTGCTATCGCATAACTGAACGTCAATATTAGTGAATGCTACTCATTTCCTTTGATTATGTTACAGTTTAACTAAAATAATATTTATTTTAAAATGGTATTTTTTGCAAACCATGTTTTTTACAATAATACAATATTAAGAAGTTCAACATCACCTTAGTGTTGTTATTCACATAATGTAGTTGGAAGTCAAAGAGGCGTAATCCACGTTAGCGATAAAGGGAGTGAATAAAAAAATGGTTATGGTGAACTGTTTAAACATATGTAATTTTTTACATTTAAACCCTCCCTCGTCTTACGGGGGGGGGAGACAATGTGAAGGTAGCACTTCAACCGGGGTTTATAGGTATGCCGTCAAAGTCCAAGGATATTTTTATGGTACATATTTGAAAATATTATGCATAGTATGGCTCTATGTTCACGTAACGCTAGTCAATTGCCATCATCTCCGAGCTGGAAAACCGCATGAAAATCCGATATTCTACGTTTTTTAAGCGCAAAATTGGATTTTCGCCTATTTTCTGTGTAAAATGCCAATTTTGAAGACTCGCGGACTTTATGACGTCATTGTGAGCGCCATTCTAAGGTATGTTGATACTTATTTGATCATTGGAAAAGAGGAGGACCAAGCTATTTACTATATTCAAAATCTACGTATCGGATTGTGTGCATTATAACGAATTCTCGCGGGGGATGGTAACCACCCTCCCCCATGGTAAACCGAGTTATCAAAAAGGCTTGGTAGACGAGGGTTTTGTATGGTCTGTTAGCTGCTGTGTTTTGCTTTGCATCTGTTTTGTGGGTGGCTGGACGAAAGGGAAATCATATGATGTTGCAAGAGGGAAAATTTAAGGTATAGTGGGAAAAGACCACAATATAAATCGGTCATAACTATTTTTGGCTGGAATTAATATATACGATGGGTTTGTTTGAGTACATAGTTGATGGATGTGGCCATTAGCATGTTTATTGTGATCCTAGGTCACTATTGACACTGATAAATTCGCAGTCTTTAAGGAATAAAATGAATGTGATACTCACTTTATTCAGTCAACAGTGACCCACGGTCACTAAACGGCAGCACCAATTGAAGATCGCCATTAAAACAAAACTAAAGGTAGCACCGATAGAAAACCATTCCTAATGAGATATTGACTTCAAGATTCCAAAAACTGTTTTAGTGTGGATCGGAGTGATCCAAGTCATTTTAATTCTCCTTGATTATGCATTTTGAAAGTCTATTTTTTTTTTAAAAGTTGAGACAGAAAGGATTGACATGTTTGGAGAAATATTTTTAAATGAAAAACCAAATCAATTCAATCAATAAATAAAATAATTATACAGTGTTGTGCACGAAATAAATAAAGAGACTTTTTGATTGATACAAAACACATTGGATAAATTAAAAGTATTGTAACACACAGAAAAATATTTGTAATCAAAACGTGATTCAAATCGTTAACCAGGAGTTAAGGACTAACATATATTACGTAATAATGTCAAGAGTTGGGTTGTCAAACAGATGTATCCCCAAATCAAACGGTTGAAATATGCGAACTAAATTGATTCGATCTCCTGTTCCTAATAAGGCGTGATTAAGACTGGCAAACGATAACTTGCGATTATTGTACTCAAGAAGGAATGTCAGACACAGAAGGTAAAAAATGGCTCAAAAATAGCCGCTAAATAAATTGTACGGGATGGTAGGCTCTACTTTAAAGGTTTTTACAGGAGAAAATGGGATGTGATTGTTGGACCGGCAAAGGAACGATAACGTTCAATGGTAGTTGGAACACATCTAACACTGTAATACTTAGGAGGAAATTCAATGGCAAAAGAAAAAGCCATCGTTGAATAAACTTACAAAAATAACTTTGTATCGCGCTTTTCGACATTATGCTGTTTGCCGTGGAATGCGAATAGGTATCCAGCATGATTTGCGGAAATCACGTGATTTATCATTCCAAATTGCATTTCGTATGTCTCAGACTTTTGCATTTTTTTTTAAAGATCACTGTCTACCACACTTGACATTTCGATCATATTGGTCCACAAAAACCATTCTTCCGATTTCACCCGTAAACCATTCAACGAATCCGACGGATCGGAGTGTGCCTTTATAGTTCTTACTTTTATAGTTTCAAGGAATACAAAGCTGTGCCCCGAAAAGCATCGAACTTGGAGAGATTATACACACTCTTCTTGCAATTAGAGGAGGAGAGAAATCATAGGGGCCTTATTTAAGGAATTCGTTTACCGCCCACTACAGAAAAGGTTTGACACCTTTGGTAGTTGTATGGACCCTCTACATCAATTGCTAGGTAGGTAGTACTCTCCAAATTGTGGTATCACTTTGTCAATAGGGGCCAATTGAAGTTTACAACAGGGGTCAAAACTTTTAAAAGGCCCGACAATCATGGTTGAAATGTTTTGCCATATTCAATCTAATAATAAGGGATTCGAAAATGTATAGTTGTACCACCTACGACCATTGGTTTTGGAGTTTAAGGTAAAAATGGTAAAAAAAAGGTCAATCTCAATTTGTACAGGGGTCAAATTAAAAGTTAATCTGATTGTATTTTAAATACGTGCCACGTTATTCCTGACGGGAAAGAGGACTCCGAAAAAGGTATAGTTTGTATTATGTTAAATGCTTACTTATGGAGATAAGGGTCAAAGAAGGTCAACATCCAATGGGTATGTTGACCTATGACTATTTTGTCCCATAACACTGTAACTATGCATTGCAGATTGGTTACAAAACTATTACCTTAATTTTAACTCAGGAATTAGATGGAACAACTTCTATTCATTTTCAACAAACTTGGAGCAAAACTCCAATTTCCCCCTTGTACAAATGGGGAAAATTGACTTTTGAACATTTTAGCCATTTTTACCTATAACTCCAAAACCATTGGTCATAGATAGTGAAAATAACTCTATACATTTTGGAAGCTTATGAGTTTAGACGGACAATATGGGCATACATTTCAAATTGATGGAGCATTTTAAAAGTTTGACCCCTGTGTAAACTTATTGGCCCCTATTGAAAAAAGTGGACACCACACTTTGAGAATACTACCTACCTAGCGTTGATATAGAGGGTCCTACTAAACTACCAAAGGTGTCAAACCTTTCTCTGTAGGAGGGAGGTAAACGATGATGTTTGGACATGGGTCCTAGCTCCTCCACTCACAATGTCGGCCTTCTTCTTTACCCTTCTTCGTATAATACACGCTACGCTGGCACAAAGCAAGGAGTTGATTACTGCCGCCATGAATTTCACACCGTGTATCATTCTGGTTTAGCAAGCAATACACGCTCCACCCTGACCATCTCTGTGAAGTATAATTTTCCCGTGGCATGATAATAGATGTGGCCGTATGTTGAGTTGGCTTGTATTAGAGAATTGGTATATCGAAGCCCAAATTTTGGATTTTCCCAACTATTGCAATTCACCTGGAGTTCCTTGATCTTGAATTAGAGAAAAAGGAGATATTTATAGACCCGATGTACGGAAACCGAGATTTTCCCCGAGATCGAGTATACGTCCTTACCCTATTTGCACGTTATAATATATACGGAAATTGACTGAACTTTGAAGACGAGCTATTGTGTCTGAGTGCTGAAACAAATGATGCGGGCACAACGGAGAACGGAACAGAACCAATACATTTAATATATATAGGCCCTTGAGACGACCCATCAGAGACTTCTGTAATGCATGACACTGGTCTACCTCTATCGCTCATCATGCGAGAATTTACGGTTAAGCGTTATTTACGTCAGTATGAATGCCGCTCTCTCTCTCATTAAATGTTTTTTTAAATTTTGGGATTTTGTGAGATTTGATGAATTTAAAATTAAAATTGAACTTGTTGAACTCATATCTGAAATGATTTATTTTAGAGATTAGATTTTAACATGATTTCTTATGTCAACATAATGTGTTAATCTTGGCTGGCCCTCTTTTTGTAAACGAGGTAAGGCAGGTAAAGAAGATACTAAAACGATTGGACATTGGAAAGCATAAAGATTAAATTTTCTTAAAATTCCATAAATTCTAGAGCCTAGATATCACACACGTTCCAGATTTTTTTTTTCAATTTGTAAAGCGTATAGTTTAATTTAATCCGTTTAACAGTTTTTAATTGTTATTTTGTTGTATTTTTCTCTAGTTGATTTATTTTGCTTTTTTCCCATTAACAGTCATCTGTCGTTTGTCCTGATAACAGAGATACACCTCCTGACGAATACTGCATGCCCGATCCAAAAATTTTGGCCCTGGAACAGGATCATCTCTTTTTTAAAAAGTGGGTGACAAAGTCAAAGAAACCATTTTATTTATTTTTTTATACTTGGCCCACTTGTATTCACAGGTGGATACAACTGGTGTATAAATCGCTTGAAATTGTTTTAGGATATCTACATCAGTCAGGATCCAAAATTAGGGTATGTCTTTTCACTATATAAATTACGTTGTTTTGGAATTCTGAATAATTGTATTATTTGTGACTCCACAGTTTGATTTTAAAATTAAAAAAAAACGTGATGTGGGAAAAATAGTGGATTTTCTTCCCGATTTCTTCTTTCTTACATGGTTTTTCCCGGGTGGATAGAATCGCTGTTTGAATTCGAGGATCTCCAACCAAGCATTTGTACAAGGGCACGCTTTTATCGATGTCTATTGAGCTATTAGTTTACTCCTATCATTTTTATATTTAGAGTTATCATTTGCAATGTTAGAGGTATTCCTACTAGGTTTGAACAATTATCTTTTAATATTATTTAATGGATTATTCGTCCTTTCATTTCATTCTTTTGAGCCCTAAGTTATTTGCCTTTGTGTAATGAGAACCCCGGTAGAGCCACTTTTAGGGATTTCACATCAGGTACTACAATTCTTTTTAGTTTTATAAGAACATAATTACAATAAAAAATACACTTTTCTCTTCCTTGGGATTCATTTAAACTTTGCCAAACGGAACATGAAAAGATCCCATCCGTTGAAGAGGACTTTGAGCCGTCGGCCCCATGTCAGAGGGACATAAACCCTTTTTTAAAAAACATTTACATGCCCAATCACAGTCAGTGTCGATAAGAGGGGCAACCCCCATGACGTCCCACGCTTAGTAGAGTATATCACTATCGGTTATATATCTCTGAGGGATCTTTCTTAAATTAAATAAATAAATGAATAAATAAATAATAAATAACTAAAATAAATAAATAATAAGCAAATAAATAAATAAATAAGCAACCAGGAAGCCGCCACTGGCTCCACAATGTACCATTGGGTTGCTCAGGTCCAACCCCCAAAAAAACCTCTTAAACCATATTATAACGGTAACCAGATTAATTGTATAGGCTCCGTCTTATAATGTAATACGTAACTCCTCGGTCGTTCTAATAAAACTGGTCACGTTTATATTTATGATTCTTTGCAATTAACCGGGTAGCCATTAAAATTGACATTCTAGATATAGCAAAAAAGTTACTATGTTTATCAGAACTTCGTGTGAATACGGGAGTGTAGCCGGGCAGCGTGGAGTTGTTGTATCATGGTCAAAATAACTTACAAGAGACACGAGATATTTCCGGGAAATAGCCCCGATTTTTGTGAATGGGTATTTATTGCATATTAAAAATTTTTACCAATTAAATGTATTAAATTCAAAATGCAGTGAAAAAGCAGGAAACGCGTGCATTTAATATTTTCTGTCGTGCACGCAGAAAAATATATCCCGTGTCTAAGGATTTACCACCGAAAAAATAATGCATTGTTTCTATTAAGGATTCCTCATGAAACCAAGTATTTAAAAAAAAACGGGGTCGGGTCGCCAGGCGTAATTTTACCGAGACATAAGAGAACATTAAAAGCATTTCCGAGGAGTAGATGGTTCCTAGTTTGAAGTTTGCACTTAATTACAGAAACATGATAAAAGAAATATAATGATTTAAGTAGATGTTTGATACATGAGTTAAGATTGCAACTTGATCTCCAATTGACCTTGACCTTGGTATGTGACCCCTGGACCTCGCAAGTTGTAAGCTTAGTTAACATAGGTTAACCTTCCTGTCATTTCAAATAAAGAAATATTAAAGGGCCCAATGGGGCGACAAAATATGTAAAAAAACTGCATCCCTAAGTGAGAGCTGTAACTTAATGTACGTAAACTGTCTCATTTCAAAAAAGAAAAAGAAAAAACACCCATTGGGCGCAAAATGTGTTAAAACTGGGCGCCCAAATGTGTAAAACTGCATCCCTAATTACGAGCTTTAATTTGATGTAGGCCTACGTAAAACTCTGTCATTTCAAATGAAAGAAAATAGAAAAAAACGCCCATGGGCGCAAAAGTGTAAAACTGAATCCCAGTTATAAGCTTAATGTAACGTAGGGTTACCACATTCCTGTCATTTCAGATAAAAGAAATAGTAAAGGCGCCAATTGGGCGCAAAAATAGTAGAAAGCACTAAGTTACGAGCTTTAATTTAATGTCGTAAAACTCACTGTATATTTCAAATGAAGAAAAATAGAAAAAACGCGCTTAATTGGGCGCAAAATGTGTTTTAAAACTGAATCCCCAAGTTTTAAGAAGCTTTAATTTAACGTAGGTTACACCTCTGTCATTTCAAATAAAGAAAATAAGAAAAGGCGCCAATTGGGCGCAAATGTTAAAACTGAATTGTCAAGTTTAAGCTAGAATTTTAACGTAGGTTACAACTTCCGTCATTCAAATAAAGATGTGCCAAAAACTTCATCTTAAATAATATCCACACATGTAATGGTTATCTTTAGATATACCACCATCATTACCACCCGATAAGGACACCCTGAACGACCCGTGTCACTGCATTTTTGCCTTTCACCCTTGTCATATAACTCTTGATCATGGAGTTTAACTATACGTGCCTGATCAGTTCTTTCCTTATAACTCTCCTATTCGTTACCAACCTTATCTACCTGCAACGTTGTAACCAATCTCACTATTTCCCAGCCAGTTGGCAGATACTAAAATCAAAGAAATGCCTTTAAGGCCTCTGAAAACCTGCAAATGATGTTAGTATTTGTCTGAAATTGCATCGCATTACACACCCAACATTAAAACTCCAAAATTAATCGTTGAACGTATCATTTTCAAAAGAACAACATTTACTAAAATGACCTTAGATATAGAAATAGACTCTTCGCAATTTTGAGAGCAGTGGTTTCTATCGTAGGGTCGCTAGGCGACCCCGACAAAAAAATGCCAATCGGCCGATCCATCTACGCATATACCTTTCAAGGCCGCGTAATGCCTATCTTTAGTCTAATAGAGGGAACCCTGAGTTTTGCGAACCGTGGAACGTATTACGATCAGTAAGACGTCATGTGACCTGTTTTGGACCAATCAGAGGCAATAGATAATGAGGGAAGGGAACGGTAATTTTCACTATAAGGAGTGCACGTTGCGGGGAACACTAAGGGTCTCTATTGTAAAATTGAAACAAAAGGGGCATTTTGGCGTGTTCATTTAAACCAAGCCAGGGAAGTGAACGTTCGAAACACGCAAACTTTTATTGCTTTTTCGCGGGCAATCGGCAGAACAGCAGACGAAAACCAAAATTGTTTTCCGGTGCACCAATTTGCTCGAACAGACGAAAGTTTGGTACTTTTCAGTTGTTAATATTGCAAAGGACTAAGTCTATAGGTTCAAGGGATTATTGGTTTTATTCAGTCAGGATATACTCATTGAAGTCTTGACACTAGACTAGGTCAATGCAATATACATAGGGAGGAATGACCGAAAGTTTGGTGTACAAACAAACCCCTTAACTAATCGGTGATAAAAACTACAAATTTCATAAACTTACATATTGGCGTGGTTGGCGTACCGTAATTATTTGAAGGAAGTTCTTGAATTCTTGTGTGTTGGGACTGGCAGTCTGTGTCGCCATCTAACGATTGGCATTGGGCACGGCTTCCTGCCAAGAGAAAGAAACCGATCGGAATATCAAACAATCTCCTCGAGCGGCCACCATTGACATTCAAATCGATAACAGACATCGGAAACCATTCTAAAAAAAAAAGATTATAAAATTATTTGTTTTCTTCTTCTTATCTTATGACCGCATTCGTGTCGGGGTCGCCTGTCATAGCTCGCCTTGCTTGTTTTGCCGGGGGTTTCAGGCGCGGATACAGGGATGGCGGCGGAAGGGGAGCGGCCCCACCCTCCCGGTAATTCTGAAAATTCTTGCAAAATAAGCCCATTTTCGGAGCTATTTTGAACCAGTTACAGCCTTCAGACCCCCCGTTATAATTTGACATTTTCAAAGCCTGGATCGCATGGGTTTTGCTAATAAAAAATATCAAATCAATTCGGGATCAGTTGGAAAAATATCAAGTTCGACATACTAGTACTTATTCGAACATGACCCCTTTCTTTCCTTTGATATTGGGTTTCTAAAAAAAAATTAAAAAAATAAAATAAACAAATTTCTTGCCTGCAAAAATTAATTTTCAGAAAGTTTTAAGAACAAAACAACAACCTTACACAACAGTACTAACACAGAACCACATCACCCTGGCATTTTAGAAGTTCTAATGCGCATCGCACAATATAAAAACATTGCTATTATATACTTGCCCTAAAGTACGTATGTAATTGTACTGCTAATTAATATTTTGTTTCTGTATGTCATGGCAATTCTTTTTATGCTAGTGCTTACCTGGTCGTTTACAGATAAATTTCTTTTGGTGGATGAGCAACTGGCTGCTTCGCCATTCCCCTGCTGAATCGATATAAACGCATGCATCCACCCCCGACGAAGAATCAGAATCTACAAATTGCAATAATACAGAATTCCATTACTAGGCAATTATTACTCTATGTAATTACTTGTTTGTAATATTTTTCATTTGTTCATTTGTGATGTTGCAATTTCACCATAACCTGAACTGTCTTTGAAAAGTGTAGCCGTTTTCCATGAACCCATGGGAAAATGTCCCTGGTGCAGTCTGCAAAGAATACATTGAAGCAGTACAAACATAGAAGACCCGACTTGTTTATTATCTAATACAAAATATTTCACCGACTTTTGCTTAAAATGTCTCGTTCCTCTAATGGCGCCTTCGAGGTATTGTAAGCAATAGACTTAAACTCAAGCTTGTTCAACTTAATCCAATAAAAATAAATACGTCATATAATTGTAACGGTGCTAATAGGTTTTATTACTCACATTGCCGCGTAAACCAATCCAGTATTCACCAGTAGTAATATGCGGATCAATAATGACTGTTCAGTTTGACTGAAGATGGTTACAAGTAAAGCTTGCTTATTCCAACATCCTTGTTTTGCGTTTTGCCAACTTTGTGTTTTTTTTCCTCAAAAAAGTAACAGTAATTCAGGTGATTCGCCCAACCAGTTTCACAAGACGAATCTAACAAACCAGAACGCAACAATGGTTAGGGTACATCTACGCATTTTAATTCTTGGGTGTTTTAAACCATTTCGGTTGACGTTTTCATATGAAGTCCCATGGATGCAATGAGGAATTACAATTTGATTCTGTCATGCGCTTGTATGATGTTGTGCTAGCGCTTAACGGACGAAATGGCAATACTTTAATTTGCATCCATGGGACTTCTTATGGAAACGTCTACCATCATTTCCGGTAATTATCCACTCATATCCCGAAATTACAAAAACCTTGCAATAAATACTCGTTCTCTAAACTTAAGCTAACATTTATTCATTACCTATACCCATGTTCAAGATGGTGCTCAAAACTCAGCTCTTCCATTTTAACACTTCTCCCTGGACTTTGGGATGATTAGCCCGATTTAACTTCAGCGGTTTCATTCATTGTTTTTAGTTTTTTAGCGAGTGAAGCTGAACCATTGCTAGGGAGACATAAGCAATTCTGGCTGGGAACCTGTCTTGATTTCTAGACATAATAGTTCATAGTCTCGCCTCTAGGCTGGTTTTCAATGAACTGTAACTCGATTCGTCCCTTCTTTGACCACCAATTGTGCTGGCTGCATGGCACAACAGGCGATCTTTACCGCTAAATCCCTTGTGTGAGAGGCCCATTAATGCCTAGCACGTGTCCAATAAATGGTTTTTAAACCTTTTTGTCATTTGTTGTTTCAGTTCAGTCACTATTTTTTACTGCTGTTGGGCCGTGTCTTTATAAGTTGTGACATTAAATCTTCGTATTTATTTAGACACTCTTGAACGAAGATAAGAATCAATTTTAGTATACGGTAAAAATTTTGGTGAAAAAGAATAACCCTTTCCGTTGATGACAATTTTAGTCAAAATAGAGTAAAACTTACCAAAGCCTAGTATTCTTACTCAACTTTTGACTAGAATTTTACCTCAGAGAAAGGGATATTCGCTGTTTAAAGGAACACCTCTTTCTGTTATCAAAATTTTAGTCAAAATTGATACACCTTACGCAAATCAGAGTTATATCTTACCCTACTGAGCGTAAGGTTTACTCAACTTTGACTAGATTTTACTCAACAGAAAGGGTGCAACGAGAGCTTCAAGTCATATCCTCCGTATTTCCTGTCAATGTATAGTTCCATATAGATTAGCCACTTAATAGATTATCTTACCCTGTATTTGGCTACAGAATACTAATTGGGAAAACAAAAGGTTTATAGGCCTATATTTGATCCAATAGGAAATTAAAAATTTCACATTATTTGTACAACGAAACAATTTCTCAGCTCAATCCTTTCACATGGGGATATTTTTGATAGAAGCTTACATCAGTGCAAAAAATCATAAATTCTCTGTTTGCACCTTTAATAAACATCGAGTAATTCTTTTTAGAGTGTAAAAATGGTCAAGTCAGGTTTGTGAAGTTCATCTACGGTCACGCCTGAAAACACTGCAAATTTGTACTCTTGACATTTCCAAACATGATTACAACAAAATGTTTGACGTTTGGATTCTGTTATTATTTTTGACCCTAAAATATCAACTTTTATATGCCTCACACTAGGGTTAACGAATGTACGACAGCAAACATTAACATTTCAGCATCGTTGCATTATTATATCCTTTTAAAATTAATCGGTTAATGGAAATCATTCAGCTACAAGGTCACTATGGGTCATTGGGTATTAGATATTCACCATCGTGATTACAGAACAGATGCAGGTTATTTACTGAAACTAATTAAGCAACCCGGGTTAAATACTTAAGGTCACTGTAATACAATAATATGATATCAATTCGGGATCAGTTGGAAAAATATCAAGTTCGACATACTAGTACTTATTCGAACATGACCTTCCATTTCCTTTGATATTGGGTTTCTAAAAAAAAAATTAAAAAAATAAAATAAACAAATTTCTTGCCTGCAAAAAATTAATTTTCAGAAAGTTTTAAAACAAAACAACCAACCTTACACAACAGTACTAACACATAACCACATCACCCTGTGTATTTTAGAATTCTAAATGCGCATTGCAATTAATATAAAAACATTGCTATTATATACATTGCCCGAAAAGTACGTATGTAATTGTACTGCTAATTAAGATATTGTTTCTGTAGTGTCATGGCAATGCTTTTTATGCTCGTACTTACCTGGTCGTTTACAGATAAATTTCTTTGTGGATGAGCAACTGGCTGCTCGCCATTCCCCTGCTGAATCGATATAAACGCATGCATCCACCCCCGACGAAGAATCAGAATCTACAAAATTGCAATATACAGAAATTCCATTACTAGGCAATTATTACTCTATGTAATTACTTGTTTGTAATAATTGTTCATTTTGTTCATTGTGAATGTGATTTCACCATACCTGAAATGTCTTTGAAAAGTGTAGCCGTTTTTCCATGAACCCATGTGAAAATGTCTGTGCCAGTCTGCAAAGAAATATCAATCGATACAAACATTAAGAAGACCCGACTTTTTTTATTATCTAATACAAAATATTTCAGCACGACTTTGATTAAAATGTCTCGTTCCTCTAATGGCGCCTTCGAGGTATTGTAAGCAATAGAATTAACTCAAGCTTGTTCAAATTAATCCAATAAAAATAAATACGTCATATAATTGTAAGGTGTTATAGGTTTTATTACTCACATTGCCGCGTAAACCAATCCAGTAATCACCAGTAGTAATATGCGGATCAATAAATGACTGTTCAGTTTGACTGAAGATGGTTACAAGTAAAGCTTGCTTATTCCAACATCCTTGTTTTGCGTTTTGCCAACTTTGTGTGTTTTCCTCAAAAAAGTAACAGTAATTCAGGTGATTCGCCCAACCAATTTCACAAGACGAATCTAACAAACCAGAACGCAAACAATGGTTAGGGTACATCTATATACGCATTTGAATTCTTGGATGTTTTAACCATTTCGGTTGACGTTTCATATAGAAGTCCCATGGATGCAAATGAGGTATTACAATTGAAGCTAATTGATTTTGTCATGCGCTGTATGATGTTGTGCAGTAGCGCTTAACGGAATGAATGGCAATACTTTATTTGCATCCATGGGACTTCTATATGAAACGTCTACCATCATTTCCGGTAATTATCCACCATATCCCGAAAGATTACAAAAACCTTGCAATAAAATACTCGTTCTATAAACTTAAGCTAACATTTATTTATTACCTATACCCATGTTCAAGATGGTGCTCAAAACTCAGCTCTTCCATTTTAACACTTTCCCTGGACTTTGGGCTGATTCTAGCCCAGATTTACTTCAGCGGTTTCATTGTTTTTAGCGCAGTGAAGCTGAACCATTGCTAGGGAGCAATTCTGGCTGGAACCTGCCCTTTATTTCTAGACATAATAGTTCATAATGTCTCGCCTCTAGGCTGTTTTTCAATGAAACTGTAACTTGATTTCGTCTTCTGTACCCACACAATTGTGCTGGCTGCCTGCATGTCACAACAGGCCGATCTTATACCGCTAAAATCCTTGGTGTGAGAGGCCCAGGAAATTGCCTAGCACGTGTCCAAGAAATGTGTTTTAACCTTTTTGTCATTTTTTGTTTCAGTTCAGTAATATGTTATACTGGTTGTTGGGCCGTGGTCCTTATAAAATTTTGACATATAAATATTTCGTATTATATATATTTAGACACTCTTGACGAAGATTAGAATCAAAATTTAGTATACTGTAAAAATGTTGCTGAAAAAGAACAACCCTTTCCGTTGATGACAATTTTAGTCAAAATTGAGTACAACTTACGCAAAGCAGAGTATATCTTACTCAACTAAGCATAAGATTTACTCAACTTTTACTAGAATTTTACTCAAGAGAAAGGGCTCTTCGCTGTTTAAAGGAACAATTCTTTCTGTTGATCAAAATCTTAGTCAAAATTGAGTACACATTACGCAAAGCAGAGTATATCTTACCCTACTGAGCGTAAGGTTTACTCAACTTTGACTAGGATTTTACTCAACAGAAAGGGTGCAACGAGAGATTTCAAGTCATCCGTATTTCCTGTCATATGTAATAGTTCCATATAGATTAGACACTTAATAGATTTCTTACCCTGTATTTGGCTACAGAAATATCTTAATTGGGAAAACAAAAGGTTTATATGCCTATATTTGATCCAATAGGAAATTAAAAATTTCACAATTTTTTTGTACCAAAGAAACAATTCTCAGCTCAATCCTTTCACATGGGGATATTTTTGATAGAAAGCATTACATCAGTGCAAAAAATCAGAATAGGACACCCGTTTATATGTGAAATTTCTTGTTGCACCTTTAATAAACATCGAGTAATTATTTTTAGAGTGTAAAAATGGTCAAGTCAGGTTTGTGAAGTTCATCTACGGTCAAAGCCTGAAAACACTGCAAATTTGTACTTTTTGACAATTTTCAAACATGATTACAACAAAATGTTTGACTTTTGGATTCATGTTATTATTTTTACCCTAAAATATGAACTTTTATATGCCTCACACTAGGGTTAACAGCAAACATTTCAACTCGTTGAATTATTATATTCCTTTTAAAATTAACGGTTATGAAATCATTCAGCTACAAGGTCACTATGGTCATTGGGTAATTAGATATTCACCATCGTGATTACAGAACAGATGCAGGTTATTTACTGAAACTAATTAAGCAACCGGGTAAATAATTAAGGTCACTGTAATCAATAATATGATATCAGAAATTTCCAAGTAGAAACCGAATGATTTTTCACATCATATGTTTACGTATTAAAACCATGAAGTTATTATAGTTATTGTGTTCATAATAAAACATGAAAATCATTATGAATATTGTTGGAATACACAAAATATTTTCAGAAAAAACCAACGTCACTAGCTGAGCACTGAGCAGTGAAATATACACGTCTATGTTCTATAGGTAATGAAGAATAAGGTCCATTGTATCAAAATGAGAAATAGTATGAAATTATCTTTTGTTATTGCCATCATAATCTCCGTGGCTACATGCTTGTAGTACATTTCGGTTAAATAATTCTTTTTTCAAAATAAGTATTACCAATACTTCTGTAAATACATTGAAATCTTAATTTCCTAAAAGCTTATTTGCATTTATCTGTTTATTTAATCGTCATGTTAAACTCTCTATGTGATGGAGTTTTCGATAAATAACATTTTCTTGTCACCTTATGTTGAAAATGTGGTCATTTGGTGAACGTAGCTTGGCACGATATTGCTGATTTTCGTCTTTGGAAGTTTCAAGTGTGAAAGAAACATGTCCAAAGTTGCCAGTTTTCCATAGACTCTGTTTAAGTGTGTTAGTGGTGTTTAACCTAAATGCTATAATAGATATCAAATAACCCCACTAATGGCCAACACACTCGACAGTCTGATATCAGTTGACGTTATCGTTGGAACAGTAGTTGAAATCTTGATTTTACTGCTATAGAGTGTGTTTTGCTACTTAGAAAATGTCATTGCCTTCCACTTTATAAGTATAAACTTGGTGGTCACAGCCGCATTAAAACTGATCAACAATATGATCTTGGCATTTCTGTTATAAACAATTTATATTTGAGACATTCGGGTCTATGATATTCAAACAGGTTTCAGGTACAATATTGTACCTCATTCATGTTAAGCCATTTTAGGATAAGCATCTGATTGAAAATGTCTTATCAAAGATGTTGAGCGAGTTCAATTAAGGACCACAAAATATAATCTTAGAATCTCATACGAAGACCATCTTAAGAAGCTTGGTCTTTATTTTGAGTCTTTTGAATCTTCTGAGTCTTGAATGTCGTCGCAGACTTAAAGATAACGTTTTGTTTTCAAAGGCATCCGCGATTTGACATTTCTCAATATCTATGACACGACAAACTTGCGCTATTCAGATCCACACAATTTGAATTCTTCTCCGTCTCATTCATATACCTAGTCAATGTAAGACCAATATATTTTGTCAGATATATTTTATTTCAATCACGTTTAAAATTCATGGAATGACATCCCAGACAACTTAAGAAATACTGACAATCCCGTTAACGTTAAGAAAAGGCTGAGTACTATTTGCATCCTTCTCTATTTAGTGTAGGCTGGTATGTCACAAATACAGCCGTCGTGTTTTTTTCTGTTAAAAGCAAAATTCCACTTGATTCTTTGTCTTTTGGTGTAACTTATTGGAAAAAATATCTTGGAATTTTTTCAAAACGTTTTTAGGGTGTTAAATCCAAGATGGCCGCCAAAATACACAAATTCCATTATAATTGGTATTCTGGACGCAATTATGAGGTCCAAATTGACGACAATACCCATATTTTCAATACCAAAGAGTTCAAAAACTCAATATAGCAGTCACATTAAACAAATAAAAACTTACCGTGTACCTGGTATCCAAGATGGCGTCCAAAATGGCCGCCAAAAAGCTATGTTATGAATATAAACGCTAATGATTCAGATTCATGGGTGTATGTATATCTTGTGGTATTAGGTACCCACATCTGACATTTTTTTTTGTTAACAACCTTCAAATCCAAGATGGCGGCCAACATGGACGCCGCTATTAACAGCTAAAAGTGGTAATTTAAGACAAACTACCTAAATTATCAAACTTATGGGGCAGTAACATTGTATTTAATACTTGAAGACAGAAGAAACAAATTCCAACTATTTTGTTTTGCTTACATGCTTTGAATCCAAGATGGCGGGCACCGTAAGTATACTGATAATAGTAAAATCTAAAATGATTTTCACAGATATCCATGTCAGCATCCTATTTTTATTAACAAAATAACCACTTCGATGCATCCTTTGGACCCAAAGGAACTCATATTTACCATTTATGTTTAAAAAACATACTTCAAAATTAAGATGGCAGCTAATTTGGCTGCTATAAGCAATAGCAAAAAATCATTAGCAAAAAATGGCAACTTTTCATATCCATTATGTTATACGCATTCACAAATTCTTTGTGTCAAAGAAGCAACTATAGATGCACTCTTTGACACAAGAAACTCCTTCTACCATTTAAATTTTTACTAATATGAATAAAAAGCAAGATGCCAGCTAATATAAAACTTAATTTTTTTATACGAACATTGAAAATTTTGATAAAAACGTGAATAAAACTCCAATATATTTGTATATACGCAAGATATATACTTTTACTAATTTTGTTAAATGTAAAATGCTTCAAATCTAATATGACCATACTATTAGTCATTGTGTTTTTCAATCATATTTACAAAAAACCTAAAGAATTAAAATAGTTTGTGTCCAAAGGAGTTTATTAGGGCTTCATTAATTAATATATATTATTCAAATTTCCTAATGAAAATAACATAAAATATGGAGATACACTGTTAAATATATTTCCGTAAATTTACGGAAGGACCATTTCTGGCAGCAGTATTCCAGTCATTTTTAGGGTTCAAATTTACTGAAAATTTTGTCAATTATTAACGGAACTTTGACAGTTAATTTTACAGAAATTGTCTCATATTACGGAAAAAAAAATGGGTATTATTTTAACGAATTTTTCCTTAATTTAAAATGACGGAACCAAAAAAAAAATTCCGGAAATATTGCTTGCCGAAAATTTTTGAAAATATTCGTATAAAATTAACATTTGCAATTTTTATGTTTTTTGTTTTTTATGGCTTATGTTTCTAAACAGATTTTCCGTAAATTTTACGGAAAATCTGTTTCTTTAATTACGGACATTTTTAACAGGTATAGTGGTAGGATATATTGAAATATAGTAAGTTTTGGCTATTGCTGTTCACAAAATTAAATGATAGAATGAGTTTTTTGTGTCCAAAAGTTTATAGTTGCTTCATTTATATTATGTTAAGAAAATAATCCAGTGTTGGCTATTTATAGTGACAATGGCCATATAAGTGACCATCATGGATTTCAGGCATGTTAATTAAAACTTATTGAATTTGGGTTTCATGTGTCCAAAAGTATGTATCTAGTTGCTTCTATACTAATGTGTACAACATAATATGAAAAATTGCCAGATTTGGGATTGAAGGATGTTAAAAATTTAAAATGGTAGATATGGTTTCTCATGTTTAAAAGTATGTCTAGTTGCTTCATTTATATTTTCATTAAAAATTCCTTATGCGTATTACACATTGTATTGGTATTTTGATTATGCTTGTACACAGTCGTCATTTTGTCACCATTTTGGATTTGAAGCATGTTAAACATTTATAATAAAAAAAAATATATTATACCCATTACGTCCCTAGAGGGAAAATGACTACCAACCTGACGATCACTGCAAGAAAGGGAGGTAGCGCAATTTGTCTTGTTAGATATAGGAGCAATTTCACCCTAAACACAAGGCAAAGGTTCGCTCCGTGATTTTTGAAAAGTGGGAAAAATGGCATTTTGGGATTTAAGGGATATAGAGTTGCTTCATTTATAGTTTTATTAGAATTTCCTATCATGCATAACATATGTATATGAAGAATCACCAGTTTAGGCTATTGATAGTGATTACAATGGCCATATTAGCCGTCATCTTCGATTTGAATTATGTTACCAAAGCAAAAATAATGAGTTCCTTGTATTAAAAAAGTATACAGATGTTTATTTATGTTTTTGATTACAATATTATAACAAGGATCACATGGCTGTATGAAAAATATACACTATTTAAGAGTCAGTTCTTATGGTTTCATTTGTATTTTCATTCAAATTTCTCATGTGAAAAACATTATGTAGGTATATATAAAAATAGCAAGTTTTGGCTCTTGATAGTACTTACAAGGGTTATTATTAGCCGCCATCTTGGGGTTGAATGGTCTAAAACGAAAGTAATAGACAAGAGCTCATGTGTAGTTGCTTCATTTATATTTTCATTCAAAATTCCTGATGCATATAACATAATTATACATAGGTATTATGAAGAATCGCCAGTTTGGGCTATTGATAGATTAAGAGTGCTTATACGCAATTGTCATTTTTGTCATTGTCATCTTGGATTTGAAACATGTAAACAAAGCAAAATGTTAGTTTTCAAGTGTCCAAAATTATAATTTCTTTGTAAAATTTTTATAAAACTTTAAACTTTATGATTTTTGTATTCAAATTTCCTAATGTGTATAACATAAGTAAATAGGTGTATGAAAAATCACCAGATTAAGCAATTGAAAGTGCTTACAGAAGCTGAAGCTATTATATTAGCCACCATTTGTGGATTTGAAGTATGTTTTCTAACTATAAATGATAAATGAGTTCCTTTGGTCCAAAGTATACATCTTAGTGGTTTTTTTTTAATTGTTATCAAAATATTGTTATTTTTCATTTCAACTTTATTTCACCATGGAGGCCCAAATAAAAATAGTTGTTCTTCCTTGGGCCGTGGGTACATCATTAACATATGTACAAAATACAATTATCTTAAGCTAAAAGTAAAGTAATACATACAAAGCAAAGAAAATCTAATATGACAAAACATGAAACAAAACACCAAAAACAAATTAAAACAGCAATTTAAACAAGAAACTCTTTGGTTTTCTTCTTGAATACATTCAAAGTGATAGACTGCTGAATATTCTCCAATAGGTTGCTCCAATATATTGCACCTCGATAGGAAAGCCTACGTTTTTTGTAGTCTGTTTTAGGTAGAGGAATGACAACATTATATTTATGACATGGATCTACGTGAAAAAACATACACAATTTTACTATTATCAGTGCTTACGGTGGCCGCCATCTTGGATTCAAAGCGTGTTAGCAACACAGAAATGTTTGGAATTTATTTCTTCTGTCAGAGTATTAAATGTAATGTCTCTGCCCCAAATGTTGAATAACTTAGGTAGTTTGTCTTAAATTACCAGTTCTGTTAATAGCGATTTTCGGCGGCCATATTGGCCGCCATCTTGGATTTGAAGTATGTTAACAAAAAGAAAATGCCAGATGTGGGTTCCTAGCACCACAAGATCCATGAATTTGAATCCTATTCATCTTGATTAGTGTTAATGCAGCATTTATATTCATAACATAGCTTTTTGGCGGCCATTTTGGACGCCATCTTGGATTTGTTTAATGTGATTGCCATATTGATTGAATTTAGCTGTTTTTGAACTCTTTGGTATCGAAAATATGGGTCAATTTGGACCTCATACTGCATTCAGAATACTAATTATAATGGAATTTATGTATTTTGGCGGCCATCTTGGATTTGACACCCTAAAAACGTTTTGAAAAAATTCCAAGATATTTTTTCCAACATGTTACACCCAAAACACAATGAATCAAGAGGAATTTTGCTTTTAACAGAAAAAAAACCACGAAATTACATTACAGCCTACACTAATTTCACATCTTGTTAATCCTTCTCTTTTTCAATGATCTCGTTTTTACCATGCGCAATTCATTATTTCTGCTATTAGATACCGTCACTATGTTAGAAGTTGCTGGAGCAATTTTTATGTTCGTCTTGGAGCATTTTGTATGTAAGCCTTTTAAGAGACTGCTTAAAAACCCAACCGCAATTTGATCGGTGGGTCCTGGCGGTTATGTTTTTATTGTTAAAAACAAATGCAAGAAGGTCGGATGCGCAATAGCTGCCATTTGTCAGAATTCCCGTTAAGCATATTATTATGCAAAGTTTTTGGACAGTAGCTCTTAAAATGGTTCTTCAGGCAACACAAATTAAAAGTCATCCTAATACATAGCAGCACACAAATGTATTACATGACAGCTATTGCACTTACCACCTTCTTGCACTCACACTTCGAAATATAAACTTAGTGGTTACAACCGGAAAGCACCGGGCCGAACCAGCGAGTAACCGGCGGCTACGTTTTTTAGAACAGCGAAGACGTGAAAGCCAACGAAACAAACAACACATCGCGATAATATCAGCATTTATTGAGATGGTCTTGTACACACGTAAGTGAATAAGGGGGGTCTTGGAACCCTCATTCCGGTAAACGTATTTCTCATAGAAATAATAGGACTAACAAATCAGCGCGCCAATTTGGATGAAAAAACGACCACTTTTTTGTGACGACGGGTGGAAATCTTAGGCGGGTTGCAACAGCCTCCTAGTTACAGGTTAAGACGTGCAAAATTTGCCGATGTCTTAAAGTTTCCGATACCGCAGCATGAAGAATTTGCGCAGGTTTGCACAACGAAGCAAAATCCAGGGTGTTGAAACAACACTGAATGTGGAACAAAATATTTTCTACAGATTCTAGATTGATATAATAGTGGCTTTAACACAAACACACCCTCTCACACTCATTGTCATCTATTGTAACTACAACTTTCATCGCCAGAAAGCCTTAATTCCGATGTGTAACCTTTAGGTTATACACCACTAACCTGGCTGCCGTAAGGATCAAAAATCTTGGGTGGACTACTTTCTTGCATGGCATCTGGAAAAAGTGCTTTAAAATGTCTGAAAATGCACTAGTTATATTAAGAAAGTGATGAAATTTCAAAAAAAAAAAAAAAAAAAAAAGCGCGCCAATTTGGATGAAAAAACGACCACTTTTTTGTGACGACGGGTGGAAATCTTAGGCGGGTTGCAACAGCCTCCTAGTTACAGGTTAAGACGTGCAAAATTTGCCGATGTCTTAAAGTTTCCGATACCGCAGCATGAAGAATTTGCGCAGGTTTGCACAACGAAGCAAAATCCAGGGTGTTGAAACAACACTGAATGTGGAACAAAATATTTTCTACAGATTCTAGATTGATATAATAGTGGCTTTAACACAAACACACCCTCTCACACTCATTGTCATCTATTGTAACTACAACTTTCATCGCCAGAAAGCCTTAATTCCGATGTGTAACCTTTACATCACTGACAACGTATAATGTTTGTTAAAGCTTGTAGTGCAAACAACAAAAATTCGCGACAACTATTTAGGAAAAATGAGTATGTTGTACATTGTGGACATTGACAGTTTATTCATTTGAGCAAGCTTTCAATTCAAGTATCCTTGTTTACTGGTCAAAATAGCGATTGGTTATGTTTTTGCTAAAAATCATCAAAATCCACGTCCTTCGGTCTTTCTATGTCAAACGAGACGAATTACTTCAAAAAAAACGTCTATCCCCTCAGACATGGTATTGAACATGTTGAACATACTGTTGCCTGCGGAGGGCTCGCGAGAAATGTATATGCTTGTATGATTTTCTAGCCGTCTCATCTCTTACAGGCAAAATATGCATTCAATGAGTTGAAAAGAGACTGTGACGGTTCTATTATTTTCTTTGTCTATGAATTGATTTGATTCAAATACTTAATACTAATGCTCTAAAACTAATTACATCAAGCTATTTTAAATATATTGATTTGAATGGAAACGGTACAGATGTATTTTACGGGGGGTTTTGTTAGCAGATTGCTGCCAGAATTTCTTGTAAAATGCTATAGATTTTTCCTGTAAATTTAGTACTAATAGTATAATTGCCCGAAAATTCATTTATAATGTACGATAATGTTGATACCCCTTCGAAAAAAATCGAATAAAGCTCCAGTTGTAGTCGTTTTATACGACTGGTAAATTGGAATTAAAAATGTACGTATTTTGCCCCTGTATTCTACCAAATTTGCACACAAATACGGCCTCTTTTCGTATTGTGTAAGTACACTTTTAGGACATCTCAAAGTGTATGTATAACATTAAAAACCCGGGTTCTGGTGAATTATTGGACATATAACTTCCATAAACGTTAGATGGAAAAAGTTGTGATTTATCTGTGTATTGGTTGAAGGTGTATATTTTGCATACTTTTTGCAGAGGGATTAAAAACTCAAAGATCCTATTTATCTAGAAGAAGCTTTATCTTACTATTAGTTATTTTTATTTGTATTAATGTTACGAGGCTGTTTTTCTGTTGTTTATCTGTACAAATCTTTTAAGTTCTCAATAACGAACAACTATAGGAAGAGTTATTGGCAATTAGAGTCAAATGATGTTTTAAAAAATCTTAAAAACAACGACTTCGGAGTGTCTATGGTACAATTTGAAATGAATGACTTCCCAGGAGATTATTTATTGTTTTGTCATCCAAACAGACATTGCGTATATGGGTCACTTTGGATGTCACAACCCTCAACAGTATAGTGAAAACTTTCTTGATACGAAAACAGCCATTTTGTTTAAGGATGCAGTTTTTTGCGGCATTTCTATGCGGTGCTCAAATGGTTAACTTGTCTTTCAAGATTTGAGTTAATTTCAAATTCAAATTGCCAAAATTTCTGATTATCAAAGTGGTATTTATTGTGAAAATGCAGAATGAAATTTCTCATATTAAAACATCTTCGATTGGAATTAAAAGAAAATAATTCCTCTACCTCCTAAATAAAATGAAGTGTAAATCGGGTTTGGCATTCAATTTATTGACTAATTTCCATGAGTAATCTTTTAGTATTACCAGTAATCATTGTTATTTCATTAGATGGCTGTGATAATGTGAATATATTTTCTACATGCACTGCAAAAAACTAGGGTGATAAATTAACCACCGCCGGGTTTAGGAGTGATCAACAACAAATAGGGTGTCAAATTCAACATTTGGTGTATTTTAACACCCCATTGTTTTATTTTAACATCCAAAACAGTGGTTTACAAACACAAAAGGCGTGAAATTTTGACACCCTCTTGGTGTTTGCTGGTCCCTCCGAGAACACGGTGGTTTAATTTTTAACACACCCTATGTTTTGCTGTGTGTACTCAAAATCACATTTACTTTATGCGCTTGTTTATTCTAAGTTTACACAGAGAAAGTATAAGTTAGTTTAAGTATTAATCAACTAAGTTGCTGAAACTCAAAATAAATATCGTAGGTATGTGGGGAACAAGCAAAGAAAAGGAAACAAAAAAACGAAAACGATTTTGATGGTGTCGGTTACCTATGTTTTACACAGATCATTAATGATATTAATTTGGCTGTAAAGTAATCATGTAAGTAACCTTTGTCATAAGCCTATCTAAACTGAGAATGGGACCCTCTGATATTAACCTAAATACCTAACCACGATACTATGTTACCTTATATACAGGGAAAATATAAAAAAAGTAAATATATAAGAACATTAATTTATACCCCGCCATTTACTTCCTTTCTAATAATATGTATTGCCAAATTAATGAAACCTATATCATACCAAAACTGGAAAGGGTTTCAACAAGAAGTTTTTGACCTATCTATGTAAAAAAAATTGAAGGAAAATAGTTCTAGCCATTAGTATGGTTTGTGACCTTTCTGTGTTACATAATTTGTCTTGTTGTTGGTATAACTTGGACCTTTGTACGTAACATTAGTGATTTATTTGTTTTTTCAACAATTCAATTTAATGTCCTCTTAAGAAACATGGGTGTTGTAAAAATGCAAAGTCAATGTTACTATTTTTTGCACAATTACCTTAAACTTAATACATGCTACGGTATGTTTTGTTAACTTTCTCAAATGAAATAAGGGGTATTTGTGAAATTCTTCTCCCCACCCCGAACGTATAGTTAATATGTCTCAACATATTTATTTCCAATTTAAAGCCCCCACCCGCGCCGCTAAAATTTAGCTCCATGGTCTCAGTTAGACGTGAAAATCCTTAAATGGAATGTAATTAGAACAAAATGCGCGCGAAAGCGCGCGGAAATTTACCAATTTTATAAACTATCTATTTTGTGGTAAAAAAACAAAAAAAAGATGAGTTATTGTGGTTGCAACATCACATAATGAACAGGTATCACATAGGGGAGATCCTATGAACCACCCCCGAGGATTGTTCCGGATTTTTATAGCCTATGATAAAGGATAAGAGAAAAAGACAATCCTTGCGGTAATTAAAAAACTCAAAGCAAAATACTTTTTTGTCAATTTTCCAGGCCTATAGACTCATTATAAGAGATTTTCTTTTTCGGATCTCTATTTGAACTTTTGACTGATATCACATTATGGTATTTTGCCATATTATGGATCTTTCACTTTATTTTTTTTATACCCCCCCACCCCGTTATTTACAGGAAAGCCCCCCCCTACTGTAAATCTTACAGGGAAAACACTGGCAGCAAAATTCTGCCAACAAAAATCCCATAAAGACTAAGATTTTATCGTTTCCATCGGAATCACTTTTATATTTTACCGTTTTTAATGCATTATGTCCCCCTTTTTACCAAAATTAAAGGTCCATTGTCCGTCGCTATATGTCCATCGTCTCCTTTGTGGACCCCCAGAATTGACCCGTCCCTACCCCCCGGGTCAAAATTTGGTTATCAGAGAAAGCTACTAGTTTCTCATTACCCTGTGAAATATTAGGGCTAAGGAGTTTGGTTTTGGATGTCCCTATGAGCGAAATATTGCCCCTTTTGGGCGACCTAATATTAGTTTTACCATGTGCTCTATGGTTACAAGATGTGCTTTTTAGCTTCATTTCAAAACGGGTTGAAATATCGGCGCGACACATTACAGATAGGTTTTGAGCTGTAAGGCATACTCTCAAGGTTAAAAATGTATTAGGGACTAATATTATGCAACGTAAAATTTGGTTGACATTTGTGGATATATAGGCCTACTAAGTTAGTATCTTCGTCAGTGTGCTTTTTATTTTCAACCATTTCAGGGAATCTCTTCGTCCGTAATATAATAACTCGCCATCAAATATTTTTCCGTGTTTGATTTGAATACAATTTTTTTACATATATACTGTAATTTTCACCAGTAAGTTCTTTGGCAGAAAATGGTCAGTTTAAAATACGCAAAAATTTATTTTTTGTGTGGCAAAATCGTCTCCGATACAGATACACCACATTGTATAATATAAACTTCGACCAGACTTCTATTACACGATGAGCTACATAACGTCATCTACAAGGACAAACTTCCAGTGGGTTGTACTTGTTACCATACAATGACATGAACTGACAATGTGAGAAAATGTATCAAATATGGCTATACTCCACAAGACAGGTTCGTTTAATTTATTTTTTATTAAATAAACTGGTGTACTGAAAGCTAATGAACTGTGCCAAGGGAACGAGATTTAACTAGCTCATAGTGATAGGCTACCCAGTGTTGATCGAGAATATTTTTTGGAGATGAATCTCGCCCAAATTATTTTTACCATTGATCGAGAGATCACTTTATAAGCTGTAGCACGGTGGTTTTCAGTTAGGCCTACAGAAAACAGACGAATACAGATGGGTCTGTTTGGAAGACTTTCATTGGCGTTTGGGTATGATTTCCAAAAGTGAAAATCTATTATATCTACAAATTGGAATGTTATTTTTGTTTAGTAATTGGTATATGAAAAGAGCTTGTGATATAGTATCATAATATGCAAAAAACTCAATTTCGCCAAAATGGTCGATTGGCCTGTTTGGAAGACTCATGACGATATGTCCTCTCTGTGTTTCCAGTGTCGCGTCGCATTACCCATCAATAATATCAGCTCGTGATGTCTTTGACATCAAATTTCTATTATCTTCTTCTTAAGTCATTACACATTTTCTTATTGTTATTGTATTAATAAATTTACGCTGGTTTTCCATTACTGTCAGTGTTATGAATTTCTATAGTTTTACTAAATACTAATGTATTTAAATACGCTGACTCTTTTGTACAGTATTAAAGAACAAAGCTATTTCTGCTCTAATATATTTATTAATCTTACCTACTTCAATATGCTCGAAATGCGACAAGAAAACAAATGTCAGCAGAAACACCACCTGTGTAAAGAAATGGAAATATAAACACATAGCATTAACTTCTTTCAACAATTTGACAGTTATATTAATATTTGTTGGTATCGTTAGTTCGATGTCAAGAGAATTCCATTCAAATCACATTTGAAGAAGAAGGAAGATAGGAAAATGAGAAGAATACAACTAATTTGTTAAAATCTCACCTTTTCACGGAGCTGAAACCCGATAGCCTTCCAATGAGTGGCGAAACCAAGAATAAATTAGCTCTCGTAATAATGAAAGAAGGCAATCAAGTTGACAAAAGACAAGAGTAAAATGAAATGGCTTCTTTTATGACTGACGTGGGACAACAACAGGTGGTTGGTAAAAGGTCTCAATATGTTCGATATTGTGACAGCGAGCAATTAGTTTCTATCGTGGATACCATAAATTATTAGGCTCATATAGGTCGTGTTACTAAATATCGTCCTAGTTACCTTTGTACGTGAGGCTACTATTGAACGATTTAACCAAAGTCACGTTTCAAACTGATGGATATTTTTATCAATATTTTTCTTTGTATATAAGCTTTTAAACAGAGTATATTTGAATTGAATGTTGTCATAGTAACTGTTTCGTAAGAAATGTTCATGAAAATGATGAAGCTACATGTTCCATTTGTTTTAGATATGAGTTGAACACATTACTTTTACATTGGGACCCCAATAAGCTGTAATGTCGTCTTTAATTAGTGGAAATTTCAACTTATTTCATTCAGGATTTCCAGAGATCCCGTTTAGTATCAATTTAAACACAACAAGACCCTTGTTTATAGAATCCTCTTTTTCACTGCATGCAAACACATTTCTGCGTAATTGCTGATGGAGTTGCATTCTCTTTAAAATAGGTATTGGAAGTCTGTAGAGAATACCATTACTGATGACGTTATAACATTCTTTCATGATCCATACATGCCACAAGCTCCAGTTAATGTAGCAACACCCCATCGAGTCATTATGGCCCGTATTCTCAAACGATGTTTAACGCTAATCACTGGTTAAATCGCAATTTAAACGCCCGCTAAAATAAACGCAATTCTCAAAGCATGGTTAACTTTAAACACTGTTTAAATTTTAGCCGAACATCGTTAAACATGCCTAAAACGTTGTTAAACTTAGACTTGGTCCGGGGGTAGTTTAAGGCGTGTTTAACTTCACGTTTTCATCAAATGCCTGATATTTTCAGCTCTATGTGATACTCGTGGTTAGACCAGTTACCTCCTTTATTTCTCTTATCTTTCTTTTCCGAGTCCTCAGTTCATTTCTTCTCGTCCATTTTTCCTTTGCTTCTCTTTTCATGCTCGTGTTTATCTGTTATAGTATTGAATGATAGCAAGTGCGGCAGAACGACATAAAACAGTTTTAAATAGGCCCGGGCTTTTGTCTCCATCAGTCAACAAATTCTAAAGCTCCTTGCGTAACGCGACATTCTTGAAATTTACCCGTGGGCTTCATGCGTTGCATTGGTTACATTACAACTACGGAAGGCATTGTCTGGCATAGATATTGTTCACGCAGGCGAAGATAAGTCACAGTTCAGTGGATGATATTTACGGCGTTGAAATACAGTGGTTAGCTAAACGACTTGTTAAAATATTTAACCTGCGGTTTTCTAAACAGTGCGTTTAGCTAACCACAGTTTAGGCCTAACCACCGTTTATTTTAAACATCGTTTGAGAATACGGCCCTATAGGTTTAGCAATACGAAAGCACCAAATTCGCGCAAGCTGGTTTTGTCAATGTGGACTGACCATAAGCTGGGGAACTGGAGCCCCGCAGAACTCCACTACCCGAATCTGCTACAGAGAGTATGCAATACTACATCATATATCAACATTTATGCAAAGTTGTACCTAGATCCTCCAACAAAAATTCCAGGAGTACAGTAAACCAGCTGTTTGATTCTGACAGTTGCAGTGTTCATTATACAGGTGTCTGGATTGTTATCCTGAAATGTGTGTAGAGCGCCCTCGACATTGGCTTTCTTTTCCCATCTATTGCATACCCTCTGTACTGATGATAATTCTTAAACACTTGAGATTGTTTACGCAATTTCATTGGTTCCTAGCCGTGTGATATTTTACAATGAAAGTGCTTTAAATGTCTGCTTATAACTTGTCCTCATATCTAAGAGAATTAATTTCCAACTTAAAGCCGGTCAAAATAAATTCTTATGATATCATTTCTTCACGGTTGTAATTTACAAGCATATCTATACGTACGGCACTAATATTATTTCAAAATACCAAAAATGTAATTGTTAATGGTATTGGATACTTATCTTTCACACTAAGATCTATCAAGGAGTAAAGGTTACATTTTAGTATCTGGTCGTTGTTTGGGCAATTGGGAAAAGGGCCAAAAACCATAATTGTTAATTTTGTTCCTACAAAAGCAATCATTAAAATATCAGAGTTGGTACAAGTCTAAATGTTAAATATATTTATTTTACTATTTTCGTGTTTATATTAACGGGGGAGTCGTTATGAAGTCTTCGAGCTTGATTGTTCTAGCATGGAAAACCACACTACAAAAAAAGAAATTTCAATTGAATTTGGCTTTTATTCATACAGTTAGTCTACATAAAAAGTTTTCGAATGAGGTGTATTTTCTGGCAAATCAGAATATATTTTTAATTAAAAAATAGTCTTGTGTTTTTCTTGAAGTACGAGTACAAGACATATTGGGAAAAAATCGTCCATGCATGTTATCAAAACGTTTCATAGCAATTGCCTGAAAAAAGTTAATCAATCGTGGATTTTTAATTAATAAAAATATCATTCCAAATTCAACCATCGACCACTAAGAAAAGTTGGATGGAATCAGGGCCGTACGCAGGAATTTTTACGGGGGTGCGGGGCCTTCGAAAGTAGACTTTTTTGAAAAAATGTGCTAACCTCTCTAAAATAGTCCTTTTTTGAACATCTCAAAAGTGGACTTTTTAAAAAAAAGTGGTCTTTTTTTTTTTTAATTTGCCATATTTTTCTCATCGAAATTTTTGTCATTTTTATCAAAAAAAAAATCGCAAAAAGGGACCTTTTTCCCTTTTTGTGAATTGGGGGGGGAGTGGGGGCCAGATTTTATACACATTAAAAATATTTTTTGTGCATCGTCATCTTCATGCATGCACACTCCGGCCCTATGTAACAAGAAAATGGCTCGACCCGTGGGTTTTTTGTATTTATTTCCTAATTTCTATTGGATTCAATGCAATATATATTTACTAAATCACCAAATCAAAAATCAATGGTATCAATTTTCTGAGCATTTAATATATCATTTATTTAAAAGTGTCCAACCCAATTACAGCATATGTTTTTCTCGGTTTCGTAGGAAGGGTCATCACCAACACCCTTTAATTTAAAAATTTCAATTGAATCCGACATTATATAATGTGAGCGGTAATTTTGAGTATTACAATAGGAATCACACCACTAAATAACTCCCCATAGACTTGTGTACAAAATGACCTCTCACCAAACGTCGATTTCTCGGCTATAAGCGACTGGTTACTTCAAAACTGAATTTTTTTGGAAGATTAACACCATACCTCTTCAACAAAAATGAAAAAGTCATATGATGAAGGCTGATTTTTTAGCTACAGAGCATCGAAAGATTTGCATGTTTTCAAAACGTTCACGCCTAGTTGAGTGTTACTAGAAACTAAAATTGTACAGTTTCCCCAAAACCATCAGAAATTAAACAAAAATGGCACAGACAAAATCTTTACCATCCAAATGGTTTGTTACTAGTCCACACATTATGATTAATTTCAAATTTCATTTAAAAACACAACTCATCAACATTTTGTGACTCTTCATTTAGGCAAGGGCCATATTCCGGACGCCAACACTGTCTCGGCACTGACGTCGTCTGCTACACCTAGTTTATTTAGTGGTGTGGATTCCAATAGCCCATAGAACACTGTACAAACTAATTCCCGGTTACTGTAATAAACCATATTTTAGCCTGTAGCATCATAATTGGAACGAAGTCAGCCAACATATTTTGCAGTTGACATAAGAAAAATACAAGCTTTCTAATGGTACCAAAATCTCGGGTTTGATGGTGTAAAAGGTGGGGTCGAGGCTGATGATCGGACGTCGTTGAAAACCTCATAGAATATGCACTTTGTACTTTTATCACAATTTGGATAATACAACTGTCTTTCTATAACACCATGAAAAAATGTAGCATTCCAACAATATTCAACATGGCGTCCCAAGTAGGAAAATTAAACCGAAGCTATAAAGTTGAATTGATTGAGTCCTGACGTATTCAATGTTGAATTATGACGCCATATTTAATTGCATGTAAAATGGGGAACACTTCTTCGAAAAAAATATCAATCACATGCAAAATTAACAACTTCCTGTGGAGAATGGAGCATAAACAAGTCCCAAGGAATGACATATGGCCCCTAACTATTATTGGTAATCAGGGTGTATCCTACCTCAAGGCTAAATGACATCATTAAAGGCGGTCGCGTATCAGTGTTAATTAGTCTCCATTCGTGCAGTATAATATTGTTTGAAAGAATATTCTATCTCATTTCCATGGATTAAAAAAAACAAACATCTATTAAAATGACAAAATGTGTAAATGGTGACGACTTATTCAATTTCCATAACAAAGTAACGATGTATTCATTAGAGATACAACGCATATTATTCCTTTTTAATATCTATGTTAATTACGAATGGCATAGCGGAAAAGCGATATTAAGGTGGTGGCGTGTGGCGTCGTGTAGTACAATGGGTTTAGTTGTTCCTGGTCATAACTTGCTAAATATATTGTTCTTGGACATAAAACTACACTACAAAACAATGGTAAAACTATAATTTGATAATTTTAAAGAAAATCATCACAACCCATGACGTTCTCCCATTTCGGTATCACTCGTACCATTGTGGGTCTAAGAAAGAACATATTAATTTGTTTATTTGCTATTATGTTAATTTATTTATTATTTATTATCCTGGGCCATTAAATTAACTAGAAACCATGATACAACAACTTAACTGTGAAAGCAACAGCGTGTGGTTAAAGACCAACATGCCATGGGAAAAACAAAGACCATGGCAATTTATTTACAGCGCTATTTTCCAAGATGGCCAAAATCTCATTGAAGAAAACCGTATATTTCTCATTATAATAGCCTATAGTGAGATGATTTTGGTGGCAAAATAAATATTTTCTGGGTCAAGGGTTCAATAAAACTATTCCCAAAACTGTCAGATGAATATAAAAGTGATGTTTATTTGCATTTACTGTTTTCCAAGGTGACGCAATGCTTTACAAGTACCTAAGAGTGTCAGAGTTACATCAATGTGGGAAAGTGATAAATAAAATACATATACATATTTAACCCAAGTCATACGTGATTCCTTTGTCGTCTATGAAACCAGAACATGGCAAAAACATAAAAAACATTGGACAAATGTATAGGGTGCATTCAGTGGTGAATAGTTATGCATACCTCCATACAAGTGCTCGGGGAACATCAGCATATGGGCAAATCTTGTATTTGAAAAAAGATTTATTGTTTTAACAAGATGGGACATTATGTACATCAATGCCCAAGTTATAATAGTAAAAAACCCTTCAAAAGCCCAACGTGACGGTATAAGAAGGAAGAATTAACGCTTCAATCTATAAATAGCACTAATTGGCGAGTGAGATCAAATCAATTATTGATACAAGGACTTATTACATATTTAAGGAAATTCCATACAATGTAAATACCCAGTACAGTATTTTGCCAAAACGTAATTTCTTTTTGTCACATGAAACATGTAAAGGCACGCACAACAATATATCAATTCGAGATAACAATAAGGAACAATTCTGTAAATATAACATTCACGTCTTACATAACTCTTTACAACAGTTCAAAATAGTTACAATATTTAGGTAGCTTTATCAAATGGGAATGCTATGGCTGACATTATGGTCCAAAACGATATCATTCCTAACTGGCAAATACGAAATGCATTTTTCCTTTCTATAAATTTTATACACTATACGTTAAATCTTATAAACAGTATTGTTGTAAAAAAAAACAAAAACACAAAAAAAACAAACAAAACAAAACATGAAAGCAATCACAGCATTTGTTTATTTTAACTAAACATTCACATTACTAATCAAAATATCAAGCGCATTTCAAACTTTTCCTATATTTCCCCGACCGTATGCAAGCCTCAGTTCAATATCTTTCAATGCTACTCTCGAGTGACAGAAACATACTATGTGAATACACTACCATAGGCCACTGTGTTGTAACTTATTTCCGCTTTCCGCTATTACAGGTTAATGTCAGCATATTTTACGACGTCTTGTGGACGTCAAGGCCAGAAATAACCCTTTAAATAAAAAAAAAACACAACCAAATGAGCCTTGTGCATACATGATCCTGAATTTTTTATAATCCCACTGATTTAATGAATTTTAAATCAATTGGTCAGGATTTGGTATGTCCAAACACAATTGCAATAATATCATGATACACTCGATTCTTACTGATCTTACAATATCCTTTCAGATGTGATGACTTATGTCCACACTTAAAAGAAAGGCGTTGCAGTTCAACGCATACAACCCCGCTCCTCACGTGAAGACCTCCAAAATGACCCAGCGTACAAGTTCACATAAAAATCCACGGGTTTACAAAATCATGGGAATCTTCTCTGTCTTTAAGATAATTTTGTCCAGCAGTTCAAGACGACGGGTTTTCCCTCGACGACACTAATATTCTGCATTTGCAATATAATCCAGGTATTCTATACCACCATCAGTCTGCTGCAAATGTCACATTTCGGACCAAAAAATGGAATCCCTTTTTGATTCCAAAACCTGAAGCTCTTTTGACTTAAAAGACGAAAGCAGGGCAGTCTAGCTTTCAAGCTCCTGTGATATTCAATATATATTTAACTCCTGACAGATGTATACAAAGATCTGTCATTATTGACATTTACAATAAACAATCACTAATTTCTTATAGAGTAGATCGAACACTGTTAGAACACTGTTTAAAATTTTGCTGTTTAAAAAGAGGGTTGTTTAAAGTGCTGTTGTTTAGTTTAAACAACGTTGTTTAAGTTTTAAACAACATTGTTGGGTTGTTCGTTATAACAGTGTGCTCTTAAACAAGGTTCGTATACTTTTAAACAACTTTTAAACAAAACTCGAAATCCTTTAACCGACTGATGGTACCTGGTCGTCGCTTCAACCGTGTTTTAAAGTCAAATAAACAACTGTTTAAAAAAATTAAACAACTGATGCTTAAACAAGTTGATTAATTTTTTAGAAGGTGTGGAGCGATGACCAGGGTGGTTTAAACAGGTTTGTTTAAAATTTTAAAACTTGATTAATTTTGTTCTAAAGTTGAATCTGAATCTAAGATTATACATTTTACGTGGACAAGGTCAATGATATTAAAATCTGAACTTTTTAGGCAAGTCAAGCAAATGGCTATAGATCACGAAAAGCTCTTATTTTAACGCATGGTGGGATGTTCTTATATGAAAAAATATTTAATTTCAAAATATCCAAAATATAAAAACAGTCCACATGGTATATTATAACCATACATTAAACATTGACGTCTACGGTAAATACAGAGTGCTAATGACTATTCGATGAATGTTCATGAAAAGCACGTATGGATGTCCTCGGTTCAATTGACATTTACCAATGTTACTGAAAGTGAAAGAAAGAAAAAGTGTTAAATAATTCAAGAAATTTCAGATTTTAAAAATAGAATATTTTATAAATGGTTAAATTTCACATCTAGAATACGAAAGTTCAATAGGGTATGTTTGTACATTGGATAAATATCAGACGGGCAGAAACACTTATAATAACATCGATACTATTTAGCACAAGGTGGTGTGCTCCAAAATATAACTCCTTTTGCGCATGATATTAACTCGAATTTGTACGTATTAAAGAGAAAATTGTCAAGTTGTAATGTATGAAACAATTTTTAAAAGTGAACATAATAGTATTACACTGTTACGGTAAACACATGGATGCCAAGGCCAGAAATACCCTTTAAAACAACAAAATAATCCTTATGCACAAATGATCTGAAAAAAAAACACAAAGAATGTTATTTTCTTTTTGTGATTAAAACGATTTATTCAAGAATTTGGAATGTCCAAAACATTTATGGTAATAACAATCAATACACAGGAATATCCTTACTTAAGTTAGGAGTGTTCACTCTGTTGGGGTGACTAAAGTTCAGAATTTCGTTGCAGTTCAACGATGGTATGTCTTCATGATTGTGAAGATTTCAAAATGGTGTCTTGCTCACTTAATGTTGTACGATAACAAATCCATGGGAACCTTTTTCAGTAACTGGACTCCGTTTTCGGAGCATTCTCGAAGCTAACGTTGTCCAGTAGTTCAAGACGACGGGGTTCTATAGGTCTCTCGACGACGCAAAACATTAGAAGTATAACGTACAGTCCGGGATGCCAAATATTTCCACAAAATCCGTCTGTCGCGAATGTCTACTTTCGGACCACGAAAAGGGACCCTTTTGATCCACGAAACTGAAGCTCTTTAAGCTTCAACGATGACAGAAGACGGCAGCTTAACTGATGTGGTGGCAAAATACTAGATCTAATACTTCCCAGATCTATCGACTCTGGAGATCAAAATTACTGGCGAAAGTTTTTCACAAGCTAATTATATCTAAAATATGCTATAGTCTAACATTGTCCAATTGGATCTCATATTGGTGACATCACTGGAAACTACCTATGTTGCAATCCTCAACTTGCAACATACCTAGGGAATCCCCAAGGAAAATCCCGAGTTATTAAAGGTAGATATTGCCAGAAATGTCTCTAAGCATAATAAACTAATCACCACCTTCCAAAGTTAGCATTAGGGAATTCCATTTTTATCCTGCATCATATTACAAACAAGGTACTTCCCTGTTAGGAATATTTTCTCTTAACTTACATACAGAAATAAAATAATATTTTAATCGCGCAGGCATATACACACAGATACGCACTCACGTTACCCCACACACCGCCTTCACCCTAACACACACTACTGACACTATACTGTGATAAGTTATATTGACACAACTTACCTTACGCCGACAAAGATTCATCTTTTCAAACCTCGAAAATGTCCTTGACTGGCAAGTGAATAGATTGGGTAGATAAAGATCCACTTTGCTTCAACATCTTCAGACAGTTCCATATCTTACAGGTTCTGAAATATTTACGTAACACTTCGACTTGTTAAAGAGCATCTTCAGAGATGGAATTAGTCGAACGCTGACGAACACTCAAATCAAACGAGGAATAGTTTGAAAATGTGGTGAAGTTTGCGGCTGGTTACAATTACACAAAAATAACGAGTTTGATAAATTTGAATGAAGTGGAGTCAAGGGAGGCATAAAAACATGTAGAAAATATTAAATTCCCACCCCTCGCCTTTTAATAGATCAAGATCTCCAAAAATGTTGCAAACTATGGTCACTGCATCCACTCTTCCTATGGCGCAAGATGATCTGACACTGTCATTAGTGTTGAATAAGAATGTGAATGCAACATTGCAACATATATTAAACGTGTATCGATTAATAGTGTTTAAATAATTTAAGAACTGTGATATTTTCATCGCAGACATGCGTAACAACATTGTCGTTTGTAATAACTAATATGCTCATGATTCAACCACCCTTAGTAATAAATGAGTTAACATCCTATGTCATTTCTTTTGTCGCCTGCAAGTCGATTGCAGCAAATGAGTTATGTTCCGTAGTACTAAACTGGTGTAATTATCAAATGTAGATTAGTTAAGCCTTCTTACTTTAATATACCGGTCCCTTACTTGTTTACAAACATTAGTGTCAACTAGCTCATACGGGACAACGTTCGTTGTTGATCTACAACTTCAATTCTAGAGATCTCGACTTACTTGGTCTCAAGAAATCATGCTTCGAGCCATTACCACTTTAAACATATCCTTTAAATGACAAAATATTATAGTCATGAACCGAAATATTCTTCCTGTTCCACTTTCTAAGACGTTTTTTCGTGTTTTTTAAAAGTATAATTATCACTAAGCATGCCAATTAAAAAAAATATATGTGATGTATCACTTCTATGTAAATCGTAAGATTGCCAACACTAACATTCACATTTCTTTTACATTCATGTTTTATTTTAAGCTTGTATGTATTATAAATGTTAATGATTAACATAGAAAAAATCTGACCTATCCCCATAAAAGTATTATGAAAATAATAGAAAATCTTACCTGACCTTCGTGACCGATATCATTTAAGAATTTATGGACTGCAAGGGTCGATGTTCAGAAGATTTACACGCTAAACCCATGGTTAGTCTAAGGAAGACTTTTGGTTGCTTAGCCCGGGCATCTACTGAAGCACGAGTCTCCATGTGCAGCCTGGATTTTTGAAAAGCATTTTAACGAAGGTTTCGTAGTCTTGCGGCTTAAGCACTGAGTTGCCGCGGCTTTTACATAACCCTGCTTATTGGATGGATATTGGGTTTGTGTTATATAAGCTATTGTCCGGTATTGGTTCCCATAGTAAGGTTGCCATCTCGTTTTATTTTCAGTTAATCGACAGAGTAAGCAAGCTTATAGTGCTTTTAGGCTCAAATAAACACCGGTGAAGTTCAACGAAAGGTATCTACTAGCGATGTTGCGGCTCCCGTCGTACGGTACTCATAAAATGGGCTTCTTTTCAAGTTAGCTGCTGCGCCTCAAAAGAAGCCTATTGTATGAGTACCGTACGACGGGAGCCGCAACATCGCTACTATAACCCCCTGTCCAATCAAAAGAATTTGTTACAGGCTCTCCTCTAAAGTCGTTCACCTGTTGAAAACTTGTTCATTCATAATAATTATGTTGAAATATAATACATTGTAGAATGTTAACACTAATTGTTTGTTTATTTATTCTTTCTTTATCCTGGCTCAGAATTCTGAGAAAAAAATATGCACCCCTCTCATCACCCTCTGTTCTTTCATTCTTCTTGCGTATGTCAGTGAACCAAGGCATTAAATTACAAACTCTTGTGAATTAGCCATTCATTGGGTGGTGTCTTCAACCTCCATCACACCTGAGTTATTGGCTTGTGAAGGGGACAGGCTGTGATAGTGTGGTCAGCTGAACATCTGGCATACGCAAGAGGTTCAGATTTGTCCACGCACATGCCTGGGTTTGTCAAAGTCTGAGCAGTTGCCTGACGGATCACTGATGAAGTGCCGCAGTAATGAGGATGACCCAAGCCACTGGTCTCTCCAACTTGGCTGTCCTCCAATCTTTTATGGACTGGTTTGGCTTCAAAGCCTTCAGCACTCTGGGCATGCTGGGCGGCTGTCTGGGGGCAACCTCGTTTTGTATACCGTCTCTGGTTCAGAACCAAATAATACATGATTGTATTATACAGAGTGTCCCAAAATAAATGCAATCCTCGCAGTTGGTGCTATAATTTCAAAATTACTGAAAATTATTCAAATTTCATAACAGATTATGAATGCCGAACGAGTTTCGTATATCCTGTGCAATTTTTGTCTGATACGGTTCACTAGTTTTCAAAACAAAGGCTATTATGTAACCCGCTGTCAAATTACCGCATTCCAAGTTTGCCTTAGATCGTTAAAGCGGGTTCACCTTGAAAAGTTGAATGAAATGTCTTTTAACTACACTGGTACTAATCCTGCCTTTTGTTTTTAAAAATAAATTACTATAATATATGTCGTTATTGTTTCTCAGTAATTTTGAAATTATAGCACCAACTGCGAGGATTGCATTTATTTTGGGACACTCTGTATATATGGCTTATTACAATGAAAAGAACATAATTCAACACAAAATTTAAAACGATATTTAAGAATGACAAATGAATGAAATACTTACTATGAAAGTATGACCATATTTATTTGGGAACCAATACTTATGTTTATAATATAAGTAACAATATTTTAGGATTTTAACCCTCGTCCAACCAACATGACCAAGGGTTTTTCTACTACGTTCACGACCAAGGGGGGGGGGGGGGGGGGGGGGGGTGGAGTGGTTACCATCCCCCTGATTTTTTCGTAATTAAGGGACAAACATCATCTTGTTTGGTATCAGCGTGTAGCTACATATGTCCTTTCTTCAAATAAAGTACAAAAATACGTTTTAACAATATGACGTCATAGTGACGTCATAACTGAGAGCTTATTTATAACGTTATTTGGTAAGGAAATCTTCAAAATCAAAGTATTTTCGACCATTTTCGCCATTCATGCAAGCAAAATTGGTATTTATTTGGCAATGATGGGTGCCAAAGTAAGCATACACATGTTATTACTCTAAAATAAGAAATAAAACCACAAATGTTGTCAGTATTTGCTTAGAGTAGCATCATACGTAACAAAAGTACCATTTTTTGGCATTTTACACCCGACGTCCCTGAAGGTGGTATCTCCAAAGGATGAACTTACAATTACATAAAAAACTTAGATCCATATATTCGTTTGGTTTGTTGCGACAGGGAATCATCCGTTAGGGATTTAAAACAAGGGTTAAAGATTGAAAAACCCCTCCCATAACCCCTTTGAAGTCCACAAAGTAAAAAATCGAAAAACGCTGGTTGAAATGCTTTTATCGGTAAGGTCGAGCTCTTAGATCGGTGATACCGGTTTTAAATTTTTTTAAATAAAATTGTTAATTCGAAATAATTTTGCTCTCAGGGAGTTTTAGTGCATTCAAGACAAATCCGTAGGCAATTTCATATCGATACAAATTAAGGGCGTGCCATAATGTGATATTATTGCTTAATTCTCTACAAGAATTGGGACTATGAGTCCAGATTTCATAGAAGTGATAACAAGAGTCAATAATAGCAATCGAATTCTAGAAGTAAGGCGGGTCTCAAAATCATTTCAATGAAATACGGCATTTTTTACAAACTGATAAAAATTTAGCAACGTAATGTAGGACGTGTGGGTCGGGTTATGTTCTTAAGGGATCTTTTCATAAAAATATTATGATACCATTTTCATAATGTTATAGCCGTAAAGGGATAATAATAATAATAATAAAATAATAATAATTAATAATCATCATCATCATCATCATAATCATCATAATCATCATTAATCATCATCTATTCATCAAGAATAAGGCTATCATTTCTTCATCATCATCATCATCATCATTCTCATCATCATTCACACCAACATCACCACCACCACCACAGCACCACCACCCCACACCACCACACCACCATACATACCACCACCCCACCAAAAATGAGATCTGTCTGCGAGTCTGTCGGTATGGGTTTTTCGTTGTTTTGACATATGGAGCTGATATGGCATGAAGGTAGGGGAGGACAGTCTGACCTTTGTTTGCACGGTGTGTAGTGACCAAAGGTCAAAGGTCATCTGGAGGTCAATTTGCAGTAGAAGAAATGACTCAGTGACCACAAATTTGGTCAAAAGAACCGCATTCCGATCTGAAGTAAAGAACAAATCTGAGGTAAAAAAAAAAATCACCAAAGGGGCTCAAAGGTCACATCCCAGTTGGACATGCCATTATATAATAAGTATGATAATAATATAATGTTAATTAACTTGTGATGATAAGCCTGCAAATAGGTTATTTCCTTTGACACAACCAAATATGTGTATCCCAAATATCTACTTCTTGACTTTGGGGTTAAAATTATGGGAGATCTGAACTTTTTAATTTTCATTTTGGAGTTTTGGTTCAGGAAAAATTCATGGAAGTATAGGCCTAAAATTTGTTCTTTTCCACATTTCTATTTAAATCGCAAAAAATGTAAAACAAGGAAAATTTCAAACGGATATACAATTATTGCAAGATAGGCGTGCTTGTCGATTGTCATTGTGACCGATTTTTTTTGTTCAAAAAGAAGTTCTGCGCGTTCCCCTGCAATAGGCTTGCAATGGCAAATCGGAGACAATGCCAAATGCGACGAAAACTCTGTTGAACCTTAAGTTTATTTGAAAAATTTCGTTCGAAAGTAAAAATCGCCGATTTGTACTTCTTTTCCTTTCAGCGACACAGATATGTTCACAAGAAACAATTTAAAAAAAAATTATTAACTCAAAAATCAAAAAAGAAAAAAATACAACATTTAATTAAAAAACAAGTCTTTATTTTAGTCCTTTCATTTCGAACGTGGATGCATTAAAGAAGCGTGCGTGCTACTTACGGCAAATAGGCTGTGAATTGGCATCGTGGGGGACTGTAAAACAGTCACGTCACTTAAAGAAGATTACCCTAATTTCTGCAATTTTGCCACCCCCTGTTTTAGCATTATCACAGTGAAGAGAAACGGAGCATATTGATGAAAAACAGAGATAATAACCGCTTTAAAGCAATAACGGCACATTCATTTTTTGAAAAGAAACGCTTCGTATTTCCAAAAAAAATTGAGATTTTTGAACAGTGCATTGGTAATGGTAGTAACATATAGCTTGAATGGTAGTAGAGCTCAAACTTATGTATCACAAAAAGAAGGAATTTGTAATTAGGATAATTAAGATCGGATTACCCGATAGAAATTCAGTGGCTGCTGGAACAGTCCTTCCAATATGAAGTGCAGGAAATAGGCCCATATATACGTGTGTACGCTCATCCATAATTGTTTTCAGTTGGTTCGAAAGGTAAAGTTAGTTCTTTTTGTTTGTTTTGAGGCGTGGCACTATTCACAATGGACGGACAGAATTTGGCAGTTTCCCAGCTCCGCCGTTTTATTAAATTACAAATCGGAGGATACCAAAAGAACCATATTTGATGCTGTTTAAATATTCTTTCAAAAACATCGGATTACAAATGTTGAATTAAATTAACAGAATATTTTTTTCTTAAATTTAAATTTAAGTGTAACCGTGTTAGGACAAATTTTATTGAGTAATTACTATACAGATAAGTTATCACTAATCATGTATTTGAGTTGAGGCAGTCAAAACGTTTGGAATCAGATTACTATAGCTTTAGTGCACTCGTTTATATTTAGTAATTATGCAGGTGAAAGTTAGGACGATTATTCTACTCGATTCGCGTTGATAGTTCGTCCCCCTGGAGTTTTGGACCTACTTCCAATAAGTCGGAGGGGCTCTACCGGGAAAATGTAAGAATTCAAATGCACGTGCCACACAGGATTATCTTGGAGAACACTTCCGTCATTTAACGCACTCACCTGCCACTTCTTAAATACCAATTTCATTCATTATGGAAACGAACTATAGGTGTATTTAAGGCCTTTTATTATCATTGCCTCACAATAACATTGATTAAACAGAAGTCCCTGCGCCCAATTGAATTTTACGCTCCGCAAGAAAAGAATGTACGGGGTCACATATCAATGAATCGAGCATAATCAAGCTGCTGGAACTCAAGTTAGAGTGAGTGGTGCAAGTAGTCAAACTGGACCACCATCTGTTTAAGCTTACGCTCAACTCAATTATAAGCGATTTACATAGAAGTAATACTCTAAGTTATCAAACCGATTTTTTTTAGTAGATGCAGCAAATAGTTTAGTTGAAACAGTCGTGTTTCTGACATTTTGAGTAAAGCAACTTTCACATTAGTCAGTCTTGGGGATTAATATTAAACTTGTCCTTCTGGATATTGATGTCTATTTTACCCTCTTACATATTTTTCCTGTAGACTTGTGTGGTTACTTTTCATGAGTAGAGTATGAGTACTGACAATGCACATGAGTACGAGTAGGTGTACAGCACAATTTTAAATCACGAGTACGAGTATGAGATAAAGAAATTGCTTCCAGGCTAATACCAAAAAAGAAGAGAGATAAGAAACTCCTTTCAAGTGAAGATTAGAAGAGTTAGTGCTGCAAGATCACAACCTCCAAAGAGGCATCTGAACCTAAACAACTCACAAAACAATCCAGAAACCAGAGATGACTGAAAAGAGCCAAAGACTGAGATTGACATGGCTTATTAAACAGCTAACCAAGGAATACTTGATAGACCAATCCAGAATCGATTTGTTTGTAGAAAAGTAAAGGTGAAATATTACACTCCCTGGAAAGCAATAAAACAACGAATGGAAGGAAACAAGTGAACATGAAAGGAGAAGGGAAAGCAAAAACACAACAAAGGAAAGCTCGACAAACTGGTATACCCACATTAAAAAATCTCCTTGTGGTACCCTTCCACAGTATCCCTGGAAAAGATGAAGATATACAAACAAGTGTATTGTGAACGACCAATCCGTATAGATAATGATTGTTTGATGTGATGAACTTCAGACAGCCACCAACCAACTTACATGGCAAAAGCTGTGGGAGGATGGAATACCTGCTGAAGTTGTCAACTGCGCCGGGATCCACGACATTCTCCACTTCTGTAATGAAGTTTTCGATTGGCAACTGTCGACCAGCAAGAAACAGTGGAATCAGACCAACATAATTCCATTCCCAATTCAGGGACCCTCCCTAAGCAATACGAAACTACCAGAGGCATCAGTTCTAAACCTCATAGGTCAGCCAAGACATACAATAGAAATGCCTTGTTTAAATCGTTATTTGTGATACATCGACCCATGCACTTTTGAGATATTAATCGAACGGTTTTCCGTTAAAGGAAGAGAAACAGTAGGACAAATTTTGGCCTCGACGCATGTTGTAAGGAATCAAGGACCCGTAACTCTTCCTGTAGTACTAACCTTTGTTGATTCGCAAAGATTTGGATAGCCATACACCAGGGGGAAGATGTGCAAAATCTTGACGGACTTGGAATTCCCACTACGTAACGATAGTTGCAGCTGTTAGGCTTATGTATCGCCAGCACCTTTGCTAAGATTAGCTCAACCTTGGATCCACAGAAGAATTTGAAAATACAGGGCAGGTGTTCTTCAAGGAGATACCCCTCGTCCTTTCCATCTCCATCGTAGTTATCTACTGCCTCAGTCAGCCTTCTTCCGGACACCGACCAGGGAAACTTGGATTATCATCAAACCAAGGAAATCCAGGAGAATTGAAAAGCAGACCATCACAGATCTTGGCTTTGTGATGACCGGGCCCTTCTTTCAGATTATTAACGACAGGACAAGACTTCAACTTGCCCACTAGAGACAGAATGGTGGAGAAGGTTGGCGACTTAAAATCAATGCCAAAGACACACAAATACATGTCCTTTCAAAAACGACCATAATACCACTTAAAACCATGAATAATAGCATTCTGCAGCCAGTCAATGATTCAAATACCTGGGTGCTGGAGGGATACTGGATTGCAACAACCTAGGGCACGAAATCTATGTGCCGAAAGGGACAAACATGGCAAGCTGTCATTTCTTCGTTGGAATTTTTTTACTTTGATTTTTTTTTTGCGTCGCTGGGACGATAAAAAAAAATGGAAGTGAAAAATAAAATTTTGCTATATTAAATGGCTGGGGGGATACAAATGCCGGGAACCAGCCACGGGAGGAGAGGTATGCCCCGGAGTTTGTTCTGCATTTTTAGGATTTTGCCTTGTGGCATGCCTCCTACTGTCGCAGTAGAATACCCACACAAATTGGCCGATTAAGTTTCACTGTAGGAAGTGAGGCTACCTGGAAGAAGATCAAGACACTACACAGCAATCGAAATGTCTTGGTCGCCCTGGCGAACAATGCACAGACAAGAACCTTGCGGAAAGGGAAGCAGCCCTACGTTGTAGCTGTAAGCCTACAAATCTCTCTGGCTGGATCATATTTTTCGGAGATGCACTGTTGGTTGGGACACGACGAAAAAAAAAAAACTCCACACAAAATTAGACTAAAATTTGTCTTTGCTCTTGTTGTGGAAAAAGGAAACGGGGGGCTTGGCACCCCAATAATTTGATTGCGGGGGGGGGGGCTCGAATACTCTTGAAACCCCCCAATAATTTTAACACTTTTTAAACAAAAACATTCAAATTCCAAAGCGTTCCCCCTCCAGCATCCCTCTTTGTTCAGCGCTCCGCCCTTCGCGAAGGCCTAGCGGGCCCCAATCCTGAAAATTTTCCTAAGCCAATTTGTTCATCACAGAAAAGTAAAGATTTTTGTGAATGTCTTGTTTAGCCACCCGTGACGTCATTGTCCACTAATCTCAATGAAAAAAAGCAGGCCGAAAAAAGAAAATGGATGTATGCATGTGGCCAGGTAGTGTCGGTAATGCAACAGTATCAGTACACTGGATCAATAAACAGGTGGGAAGAAGCCACCACGGGCCCATGCCCAGGCTAATGCCTAACATTGTTATACCATTGTCCCCCTTTCTTTTTTTTATATTAGAAAACAACCGATTTCAAGGATGCCAATTCCTGCTTTTCCCAGAAAAAACACTTTATTTCAAATTCAACAAGGGACGCTAAAAAATGGAATAATTGAGTAATTAATACGTATAATATACAAAAATATACGTTTAATATGACGTCATCGTGACGTCATAACTGTGAGTTTAAATAATAGAAATTACATACACAATACTCTAAAAAATAAGAATTGATAGTAAATATTGTCAGTATTGCTGATAGTAGCATCATTAATTAACGTAAGTACCCATTTTTGGCCATTGTACCAAGGTTTAAGCAGGTGGCAAACACACCCCCCCCCCCCACCACACACACACCTTCCGACTTTGACGGAACCTCCCTCATGGTACCGTCAATTTTTTCGCTAAAAATGACCGCAAAAGGATGAACTTACATATAAATAAAGCCATAGATCATATTCATAGTCGCTGTGTTAGACCTTTTCAATGGGGGTGGGGGGGGATAAGGGTGCCGATGCTTTTCTGACGGGGGAACTTTGGGTCCGTTCCATAGACCCTGTCCTAACGTCCATTTAATTGGGGGATGACTGGGAGGTGCACTTGGGCAAGGGTTCTGAGATGGGGAGCACTCGCCCTCCCTGCCACTGCTCCCGTTATACCAAGGTACCACCCGTTCCCTCCCTGTCAATCACTTACTAATGCAACGGGGTATAACATGGGATGTAGGGTCAACAATAACAAGTTGTAATTAATACCCGTCTAGAAAAGGAATTTCCCTGTTTTTGGGGAAACGAAAAAATAGGGTTTATGTAGTTGGGGGGGGGGGTAGAATGGTAAGAGTGAGCGGGTGTAATCTATGAACCACTCGTTGCACCAGACTAATTGAGAAATTAAGAAGTGAGCTTTTGCAGTAAGCTAGGGGTCCAAATGTGGCGTTCCAAAGAGGCTTCAAATAAGATTGCCGCTTCCATTTCATCGCCCGAATCCACAAACACACAGCAAATGTTCACATTTTTGTGTGAACCGTCTAATCTCTTAGACGAATAATGCGCGAATTTAGTTATGCGACATGCATTAATGCATCAATACGGCCATATCGCATATACCCGGCCAGGGCCATGGCTAAAGCAGGCAGAACAAAACACCGAACTCAAGTCCACTAACCTCTCAGTCTTGTCTCCCCTACCTCCTTGGCGGTTTCCGTATTTGTAATCCCCAGCCAGTTATATAGCGAAAATTTGATTTCCCTCACATTTCAATGTTTTTTTCACACACGTACCAACGACGCAAAAAAAAAAAAATGGTGAAAAAAAAAAATCTAAAAAAATTCTCAAAAAAAAATCAAAAAAAATTAAAAAAAGATTAAAAAAATTTCTAACAAAAAATTTTAAAAAAAATTTAAAAATTTTTTTTTTTAAATTTCTAAACAAAATGCTAAAAAAAATCAAAAAAATTCTAAAAAATATTAAAAAAAATTCTAAACAAAGTTCTACACACAAATTCTGAAAAAAAAATTTAGAAAATCGAAAAAAAAGAAACAATTTTTTTTTCATTTTTTTTCATTATTTTTTTGGCGTCGATGGTACCCCGTATATAGTTCAAAACGTTTGAATTAGTGTTCTCATACTTCAAAAAAATTTGAACCCATATATTTTGGGACAACAATTTTGAGCTATTATTATTATGCTATTTATGGCATTATAAATGATATGAAGTGAGTATTTACAACAATCATGTTTGAGAACAATTACAAAGATTAGAAAGATGGTCTTTTAGTGATAGTTTTTCGAAAGCCTACCAGTTTTCTTCGAAAACTGTGTTTTGAGTCGATAATCCGTAGGTTTATCTTGATAAAACTATGTTTTCAGTGAAAAAACTAAGATATGGAGCAAAAAACTGGGGTTTTCAGTTGAAACCAAGGTTTTTTTCATAAAAAAGTTTGTTTTCAAATATGTCGAAACATTTAGCAAAAGTACCTTTTTTATAAAGTCAAAGCAGCAAGAAATACATTTTAGCACAAAAAATCCTACTGGGACTGTTTCATGGCCATAACTATATACACTAAGAAAGGCAATGGTGTGAGCATCAGAAAGTAAAAGGTTCAATCAATGGTGCGCGCAATAATGTTATAGCGATGTATTAAAAAAAACAGGATGGCCAGGCTTGCGGCCCAAAGTCTCTCAATATTAGCAATAAAACTCCACCAAAAATCCATTACAGCAATTACAGACACGAAACACAATCACAAACCGATTTCCCTACCGATTTAGGCGCGCGTTGATGTTAGTTAATGGGCAGCTGATATGGAGGGTTTTGGCCCCGACGAAGATATGGTACAACCGTCATGGACCAGATAAAAATAAGCAAATACAAATTTTAAAGAAAAAACCAAAATTCATCATAGATCCTGAAGTAGATTCTTTTTTACAGGAATCAGGGGCGGATGCTCGCACTTTCAGCAACTGCTGACCATGGCCCCCATAAAATATTGCTCTCTGGGCCCCTTCCCCCTCCAAAAAAAAAATTAAAAAAAAAGGAAAAGAAGAAAAAAAATCACGCCAGTTGTTACCAGGCGAAGATTTATGGGGAAAACCCAGTGTCCTTTCAGAACATCAACATTGCCCATATAGGACACTGCGTCCCACACATTTTTTACTACCAAAATGCGACGGGGCCCAGTAGGCCCAGGTACTAATACAATTTGGCCTTTAATTAAAAATTTTCGTGCTACAGGACCTGGGGCATACTTAAATGACAACAATATTATTTAACACGAAAAGTTGTGTCCCCACATGAAAAGAGGGCACATTAGTAGAAGAAAAATGAATATATAAATTTATTTCAGAATATCAGTGAACAATGGGATATACCACAAGCGTAAACATAACCTCAACATGGCCAAGCGAACAATGGAGCTATGATATTCAATAATCGAGCCGGGACACACTTCACATTTCTTTCACAATCTGGTCGATTGTTAATATTGTGCAAGCAGTTGATAGATTTCGAATGTTATTTGTGCTTGACGAATTGCGCGTAAGTTCTTTCCTCCGTTCGCGAGAAAAGAAATCTTGTGAGATCCTACGTGTGGTCAATACTTGACCATATGATTTTTATTTTTATCGAAACAGAACATGTAAAGGGACCCAATTCATGAAAGAGAAAGCCATGCAAGGACTGGCCTAATTTGTGCATTTATATTCAATTTACCAAAGAAAAGGCCCAATGTATTCAGCGACCACATTTTTAAAAATCACGAGCGAGGTGGTATATTGCCCTTAAGGTCATGAACGATACTAGAGATCAATACGGGGAAGTCATAACACCTGATTATAGCTTGAAATCTTTTCAACAGTGTAAGCAGTAACAATGGACCTGCATACCCGTTGAGAAAAGATCTGAGTGTTTTTAGGTTGATTGTTGAATATCATTAGCTCTATTGTTCCTTGAGTTTAAGTTGTACCTATTGGTCACTGACATTCTGGAAAGTACATTGAGTTGATTATTTTATTCATTTCTAATAATGGAATCTTTTCTTTGGGGATACAGCTTTCTGGTTTACATAATATTGAAACTTTTAGTGAAGGAAGTAAGTGATCCCTAGCGCTGGAGCACGAAAAAGGTCGTTAAATCGTGAACGTATTCAGGTCACAGGGGGTTAAGATCTTTTGCAAAATTCATATCCTTTTGGCACCCGGTCCCCCAGTTATCAAATAGGAACCGTTCATAAAAACTTGTATTTTGTATGAAAATGGTTGTCCATATGATTTTATGTGGGGTTGACGTTAGGTTTTTAACGGATTAAAAGGGGCTCTGATATTTTGAGATCCTAAAAGGGGGACGCCTAAAAATTCTAATTTTTTTCACACCCCTTACAAGTAAAAAGTGTTTGACAACCGCTACATTAAACAAATTTGTATTGGTTTCAGGGGTATAAAACACCAGTACCTGTTAAAAATTAAACGGCTAAAAAAAAAGGCTTTGGACTGGCAGATGGGACTCACTACATGCAGAAACGTAAAATAAATGGAGCCGTAAAAATACGAAAAACCATTGCAGGGAACGTAAAAAACGGCGTAAAATTCAAGCTTCAACGTTATGGTTGGTTTGACTTGTTTTAAACAAAAAATATTACAATTTAAAACGTGATTACAATTCTTGGACAAATTTTCCGTGTAGGTATGGCATCATACAAACGATTGTATTTAGTTACCATGTGGTTGTGAAAAAGTTATATTTCAGGCACAAACCAATTTAGAGAAAAGAAAAAAAGGCAATAAACAAACGGAAAACGTGAAGAAAATAGATTTAAAACCAGTGTATACACTGGTTTTTATGGAACTGTACACTTCTAATGTCCACCAATGACTTAATACCTCATATGAATAAACTTATACACGTACCTTCATAGGTTCGAACCAGGGCATTAAGATTACAAGTCCTAAACCATTATCCACTACCTACATGTCTTTACTAATAGCAGATGCAAAATTAAATATATGTGTGTACTATACCGTTTTTCAAATTTTAAACTATATATAATACAAAAAGGATGAAAAGGGAAAAGGGTTTTAAAACTATTTTAGATAATGATAGGGAATAGATTTTGCATTTTTTAATGACGTTATTACAACCGTAGTGGACACATTTTTAGGTAAAACTGTAAAACGATTTCATTAGTTCGTATCTTACTTAAAAACAAGTTAAGTTACAAAAGAACGTATAGTATTACGAAAAATATAATAACGTTTCTACTACCTTTTTCAAAATGTTGTAGTATATTTTTTAACCACTGTATTACATTTTTCTGCTTCCAAATTGTAGTTTTAAGTTAGGTATAGCAATAAAGCGTGGATTATTGAATAATTGGGGTTTACCGTATTGAAAAGGGAAAGTCTGGTAAACTTAGGAAACATTTTTAACAGTTAAATTACCAACAGCGATTAGCAGCAGTGACCAACAGGATCAAAACTATGAATCAAATCGCACCATTTTAAGACCAGATTTTAAAATTTCTTTAGTTATAAGGGGGGGGGGGCACATTACCTCAGATCTTTCTCGTCCGCGACACCCCTTAGTTAGGAAAACGTCACCAACATTTTTTAACGGAGTTGGGGTATTTTTTTACCCTTAAAGGAGGGCACGGGTATAGGAAAAAAATCGCCTTCTTGCTCATGAAAATGGGGGTCTATCTGCATCTTTTGGGGTTAACGAATATTTCACGAATAAAAATGGGCTCTGAGTTGTGAGATCCAAAAACGGGGGACCTGAAAAAATCTGATTTTTTTTCACCCCTTGGCATTTTTTGTTAGGTTCCTTAACCAATTGTAAACGGTTTCTTTAATATATGAAAAAAAAGGGGCTCTGATTTTTGAGATCCAAAAAAAGTGGGGGGGGGGCTAGCTGAAAAATCTGATTTTTTTACCCTTGAATTTTGTAACACTCCTTAAAACCAATTGTACTGGTTCTTGAAGGTATGAAACAAACTACATTCATAGAGTTTTCTGGATAGGCTATAGGCGTGACCATCAGGATCATTTCTGAGGGTAACACCCCACTCACCACCCCACTAGTCACATTAAGCGACAATCATTGCGTCGCGATCGCGAGGCTCCCACATAAAGCTGCTGGACCAAGGCCCTTCCTTAAATCCGCCCGCTGAATTGAAAGGAATAGTAAAGGCATATAGACCCGTTGATATCAGAACACAGTTTTGTAAATTACATATAATATTTTTTTAATATATATAACAAGCTGTGGCTTGCGTATTTCATAGGAGATTACGTTTATAAGTACTTTCCATCACCTCCGTTCCTCGGAATGTTTTATTAACTTGTGTTTATGGCATACACGGATGTTTATCTCAACTAGCGAACTTAATGACGTTCTGTTTGAATATTATTGATTTTTTGTGGATGCGGAATCATGACATTACACAAAACATTTTCTCTAAAAACCACTATCAGCGATTTCTTGACAATGTAACAAATCGCGGCCCCCTCTTTTTCATTAGTCTATTTTTTGCACGTTGTATTGGTAACGTGTTATAGTAAAGACCCCGTAAGTGCTAAGCGTAACATCGCCGTTCGTATTTGTAAAGAAAATTATCAGTTTTTATGCTTTGCTTATTACTAAACGTTGGGGGGAATCTGCGGATCCGAATTTAAGGCTAGAAGAAGAAACATCGTAAATGGCATCTCAAGACCGCTTGAAATATTTCTTAAGGTTGTTTTTCACAAAGAAAAGTAAATAAGTGTTGATATGAACTAACACTAGCAATTTAGAAGACAAAATGGGCATTGAATTTGAAAAAAAGGACTGATAGGGCTTAAACTATTAAAACTGTAGGACCAATATTGGGCCCTATTGGAATTACCTAAAACTTCTAAGGGGATTAACCTTCAAAAACACTAAAACGCCAAACGCCCTTTAAGGGAAGCACTTAAGGGGTTAAAAGCGTTTCAGGGGTTTAAACGCTCCAAGCGATTCGCTCGCTCTGCTTTCACCAGTGGGGGTAGGACACGATTTGCTCGTTTGGGCATTGGGGATTCCCAAACGGAATTTTGGGGAAAATGCTACGTGCATGTACTATGGCAGTCTCGGTCCCAGTGGACATAAAATAAATATATCTTAAACCTTTGTCAAAAGATTCTTAATAAATCATGACTTAAAAAATTAAGGAAAAAAATATTGGCTTTCAAAAATCCGTCGGGTTAGTGGATTAACCCCCGCTGCAAAATAGTTGTTAATTTAATAACGGTTCATTAGATTTAAAATATTCGTGAACAGGCATAGTCTTTAGTCGAGTCTGTGTGTAACAGTTCGAATATGCGTAAGAGCGCCCTAT
>JAMKCH010014283.1:0-55569 GCA_023653785.1 Ophioderma brevispina
TTGTATTTTTGATTGATACATGGAGGGTGTGAACTTTTTAATCGGTGTATGAGGTGTATAATTATAATTATGAATTTATCAGTATAGCTCTTATAACGATGTTGTGTTTCGGTTAATTTGTATTTTCTATGGTTGGTGCAATTATTGTTTGTACATGATGGGTGATGATCTCGTTCATCCAGTGTATGATGTGTATTTTTTTTTTATAATGTTGTATTGAAATTTATTGAAGTGAAGTTTTAATATTGCGTCGTATATGATACATAATGATAAATAGTATTTATCTAAGACACGATATGAACAATTGTATTTGTTGTCGTTAAATTTGAATACTCACTCGCTCACTTAAGCGTTTATTATGCCGATTTAAGTAAATTACTGGAAGGCCCGCGCACTGAGGGCATAGGAGCCTTGCCAAGGTGTGCCCCAGTAGGGCTATATTCTGATAGTCTTAGAACCCCCATAATACGGAAATAAAGCATAGGCAGAAATTTGTTATTAACATTATATGAGTAGTCACAAATAGCTGCCTTATGCCATACGCGGACAAATCGGGATAATTGGCCGCACACAAAACACCAAAGTGGTTAAAATTCAGGCAATCCACTCACTGGTCAATCACGTAGGTCCTCTTAACCCAGGAGCTAGCACACATTTGTAACACATCTCAAGTACAAAAGCTTTGAGTGATTAAATATGCTGAACAAATGACAGGAAATCCGAAAACGTGATCTTAAGTGCCGCAAGTGGGCCTTAGGAGAGGGGGCCAAAACAGAGTTGGACAGGCGTCAAATTTTTTAATTGATCCAATCATGGTGAAAAGCACACAATGTTGTGTACTAATCATAAGGGATTCAGAAAAGGTATAGTTTGTAATATGAACAGCTAAAGTTCAGAGTTATAGGCTAAACACAGCAAAAATCAATAAAAAGGTCAATCTCAGTTGTACAGGGGTCAAATTTTAAATTTGCTCCGATTGGGATAAAAAATGGTGCAAATTATTGGTGGAGTCATAGGATAAATTAAAGAAGAGTTTTGAGTGTCTCAATGCTGCTAAGAAAGTAGGGGGGGTACAAGATCAAGCCCCATTGAATGCAATGGACGTTGACCTCTGCGCCCCCTACATCGGAAACTAAGCTTTAAGACAATAAAAACTATCCTTATTTTAATTCCTATGAATCACCCATAATTTGCAACATTTTTATCCAAATCGGGGCAACTTTTAAAATTGAACCCCTGTTTACAAATGAAAATGACCCTTATTATTGATTTGTTGTTTGTTTTAGCCTATAATCTGAACTTTAGGCTGTACATTATTACAAACTAACCTTTTCTGAATCCTTTGGGTAGACACATAACAAGGTGTGCTTTCAACATGATGGATCAATTTAAAATTTGACCCCGTACAAACTTGTTTGGCCCCCTCTCATAGGCACACTTGCGGCACGTACGACGCGTCTATTGGGGTTCTGGTTAGTCTGTCAACATATTTATCACTCAAACCTTTTGTACTTGAGATGGTAACAAATGTGTGCTAGCTCCGGGCTATATGCTTTAAGACCAATATGCTTAAAACTCAATTGACAAGCAGACAGGTTCTTTGTAGCTATTCCTTCCCACCTTAAAAAATAGTCGGGGTCCTTGCTGTCCCTGCGTGTTGGGGATGTGTTTATCGTCCCCACCGAGAACATCCGTAAACTTAGGGGTTAAGTTGAGTCACATGATCATGTTAGAAAAACCTCTGTGGTAATTTGACATATCATATTCACAAACATTTCCGGATACGTAATTTTCTGATCGAGACACACGTATCTTGTTACCCGCGCCCTCATCTTATCTAAGATCGACTATGGTTGTGGGCGGTTCCTTGGTGCAAATAAGAAGGTAGAAGGGGGGATGTTTCGTGAAGGGGATAAAGAAGGTAGATATGTAAAGGTTGGGGGAAAAAGCGAGTAAGAAAAAAAAAAAGGAAAGGAGGCAGCGATGGGTGGAAGAAGCGGAGGAAAAAAATTCGATTTTCACGACTGCAGCGTATCCTAATTGGGCTGCAAAGATGATATGTCAAGTCCACAAACAGGATCATGCCACTCCTTGCTTACATGAATTGCATTGGTTACCATTTTGAAAAAAGAGATTTATTTTCAATCCTTCTAGTTGTTTATAATGCCTCGCATCAAATGACTCCAGATTACATCTCTTCCAGGGGCGGATCCATCGATTCTCAATGGGGGGCGGCCCGTCACTAGTCGCTTTTAATTTTTTTCGGCTCGCTTCGCTCGCCGGTAGACCATCCTTTTTTCAAGCACCAAGAGCACCAAACAACAACAGACAAGGAAGATTACCCACCCCCTGTTTTCTTCAGAATTTCAACCGAGTGAAACAACTTGTGTCGGCAAAGGCGCCCACAAAAGGTCATTTTCCTAGATATACAGGCGCCCGGGGCGCCCTGGCGGCAAGAGGGATTTTCTACATCTACAGGCCGCGGCGCCTTTGGTTGCAAAAATAGGGGGGCGCCCCAGTCTTCCTACCATCAAGGTTCACCATCCTGCAAGAGCCTACCTGCGGTCAGGCATCTGATACCACCCTTTGACTGTGCACAAAACATCAAAGCTGCTTCAGTCTGCTGAACGCAGGACCTTCTTTATGCTGCTCCCATATGTGGAATATTTTGCCAGTCAATATTTAGAGAATCGGCAAACAGTTATCATTTTCAAGAAAGCTCTTACAACATATTTTGTTCTCTTGATTCTTTTCAGTTGTTTGTTATTCCTCTGTATACACTGTGCTTATAATTTGGTCGGCCCTCTTTATGCCATCTTGTTCTCCGCGCAACGATCTTTAGTAGCCAGCGCTTATAAATGCTTAATATGTATGTCATGTATGTAGGTATGTAAAGACCGGTCACAAAAAAAGTCATAAGAAGATGCATGCTTGTCTTTAATATGTAAACGAACATAATGTGGTCAAATCTGGTCTAACTTTACCTGTCATTAATATGATCAGTATTTTTTTAGTTTTATGTGTAGTTGTCAAAATTATTGGCGTGTATTCCTTAACTAGAAGCCTATAGAAACTATTGTGTTTCATTTACTTGTTGGTACAATCATGTATATTACATTATTTTCACAGACATAGGGTACCATGAATCAAGGGATTTATGTACATTCCTGTAGTTTTAGAAATTTTAAAGGTCATGCTTTTTAACAACAAAACGTCGGCCATTCAGATTGATAAACATATAATAAATACTTATAAATGCTAACAAATGGGTCACACATGCAGCAGTTAAATGCGCAGCAAACTAATAAGGTTGTCCTCATACATTTAAATTCCTTTTTTGATGACATTTTGTGCAGTGGCGTAATTGGTAAATTTGTTTTGGACATATGGGACCCCTGCCTGTTTTAGGGGGAAATTGCCCTATATCCAACACAAGGAAAAATACCGCTACCTCTTTTTTTCGGTGATCTTCAGGTTGTAGTGCGAGCGGTTTTGGACTGCAATTGTCGGACCCAAACCCCTCCCCTCGTCAACAAAACGCAACACTTCTATTCGAAGATGTAATAAATAATTTAAAAAATGATGGTTGTGGTCAAAAACTTTGGTGGCAGGGGTTTTGGGTAAAAAAAATCACGTTTTTGAGCTAAAAACTTAAGAATATCCCGATTATTAATTTTTAGCAAACAAATTTAAATCATCATGCAATAATATCATCTATGACATTTATATTATAGATTGTCGTTTTATACAATATATATAAGGGTCTTGAATTTAGCCCAAAAATCCCTTTTTTCCTAAAAAAAGCATTTTTATTCACGTGTCCCCACAACGAGTAGTACCTGAACCCTTTATGCAACGTATAAAACCTATATTCAAAACAAAAAAGGCTGACCATAAAAATAAGATTGTAATATTTTACCTTAAAAAAATTAAAAAATAATAATAATTTCGCTTAACTTGCAGCCCAAATTTCATTTTTCGCATGAAATTCCTCCATGCCACCAATATTTCAACCACAACCATCATATTTTAAATCTTATATAGTTATCCTTCCAAATAAAGGTGGTGTGTTTTGTTGTACGGTGGGAGGGGTAACTCGAAAACTATGAGCACTTTTCAAGGCTCGGCCGCAGCGCTATGGAATTCATTTTCCTCGTAAGGGTTATACCGATCCACCGGATTTAATCCTATGTTTTGGTACTTTGTGATTTGAAGTTTATGATGTCCCAGTCATATCTATTAAGTTTTAACATTTGGTCAAGTATGGCGTGGTGATGAAAAGGGGGAAAATTGAGAAAGTATAAAAAAAAGAACTACTTTTAGGGGTAAACGGTCGGATTTTTAAATAACCAGTCCATCCCGCAATTATATTAATTAACCCTAATTGTGGCTTATACAGGGCACACTGGAAGTTTCGAAGGCGAATTCAGTTCTGCAATAGACGTAACAAGAGTTCCTCTAGCATTCTATTCAGGGATGTGGGCCTTTCTGGTGGCTGGTAAGATGATCTAGTTTGGCTGTCTTTAAAGTGCATTTCGTGATTTCAGCACCTTCATTTTTTTAGTCATTGATCCACTAGATATCCTGGTAATAGCTTATGCTCAAAATTTGAGCTGATTCCCGGTATTGCGGTTTTGTGTTATGATAATTCTCGTTTCCTCCCACGGTCGCCAGAGCTACGTGCTGTCATTTCGGTCCGTTTACGGACAGAAAATACACAATTAACTCATTTTCTTACGATCGGGCGGGGCCGCATTTGCACTACGATGGGCACACCTCGATTACTCAGCTAACGGCTTCAGATGATATACAAAGCTGCTCAAACATTTTTTTAGGTACGTCGTTGGGATGAGGCTGTGGACACGAAGAATGCCCCTTTAAATAATTGGTCATTTGTAATTAAAAGTCACTACTAGCATGCTGTCACGCGTGAAAATGTGCAATCGTGCAGACTTCCAACGCAGTCTCACAGATTTGGATCTCGGAAGTACCACAAGATGCTGATCTGTGTCCTCGTTAGAGAGCCCGATTGTTTTAAATTGCCACCAGTGAAAAATAAAACCAGGCTCAATACCAAAAAAAATAACGAATACCATTGTTGTTCCCTGCTTCTTTTAGTGCAGTAATATCAATAGAACATATTGTTTTATTGTCAACAGGGGAACATAAAACCAATCTCAAACCCAAAAATAATGAATCCTTGGTTGTTTCCTGCGTCCTTTGGTGCAGGTAATAAGCAATGAGAAACAATTGTTTTATTGCCAACAGTGAAACAAAAAACCAGTCTCAGACCCAAAAAAAATAACGAATACCATGTTGTTCCCTGCTTCTTTTGGTGTAGTAAGAGGTAATTCAATGAGAAACATATTGTTTTATTGTAACGGGAACCAGAAAATCAAATCTCAAGCCCAAAATAATGAATACCATTGTTCTTCCCCTGCTTCCTTTGGTGCAGGTAATTCAATGAGAACGCTATGTTTTTATTGCCAACAGTGTAAACATAACAACCAGCTCATACCAAAAAATACGATACCATTGTTGTTCCCATGCTTCTTTTGAGTTCGTAAGGTAAATATCAAATGAGAACAGATTTGTTTTATATTTGTCAACAAGGGACCATCAATCAATCTCAAGCCCAAAATGATACCATTGTTGTTTCGCCTGCTTCTTTTGGTGTAGTAAGAAGTACTATCAATGAGAAACATGCTGTTTTAAATTGTCAAACAGGGAACCATCAAATCATCTCAAACAACAAATAAATGAAACCATTGTTGTTTCCCATTCTATAGCACGTTGGTCGGTATCACCTGGGGGGGGGGAGGGGCAAAGAGGCATTTATACCAGGGCTACCTTCATACTATTACATACACGAAAAATGTATGAGCTATTCTGTAGGGGTAGTTAGCGAGCTAGGGGCTCGCCGAGATTATACAGGGGTCAAAATGAAAAGTGGTCCAATGTTGTTCAATTGCATACAAGTTTTTTCCAAGTTTTCTGGAAAAAATCGAAAAAATAGCCCCCTGCATGCTTAATTGATTTTCCTTCATAACTCATACGACGAGTGATATTCAAATGAATTTCCATACAGAATTCAGACAGCCACAATTTTTCTATTTCTGAAAATAAGAAAGATAGGCATTGTGTTTATCAGGGACTGGTCAACTTTCAATACCATCGAGGTAGTGTAAAGCGGCATGTAAGGAATTGAAGTGATAGGCCATGACCAAGGATAATGATGAATGTTTTGACATTAATCAAATCGGTGTTAGCTCTCTCTCTCTTTCCTTTCAACACACCCACACACAACACACCCCTCACACACACACACATAACACACCTACACACACCCATACCACACATCGCGCGCCGATCGCCCGAACACATACACATACTCGCGCGTGTGCCTGTTATCGCGAGCAAGCACACAGGTATATATAAACCCTCTCTTATAAATCTTCGTAAATGTAATGGGCACTGTTAAAATGCTTTTAATTTTTTATTTTTTTTATTTTTTTTACATTATGATTACGGTATATAACTGATATTTCGGGGGAGTCGGTACCAGGTAAATTTACATAAAATGTAATCGAATTCATTGTTATTTGGCACCTTTTTCCTAAAAGGTATGAATTTTAAATTTGAAATTTGAACTACCTAAATGTGTAGCTAATCTTTACTATTTCACTGAACTGAAAGATCATTTCTTTCCAATTATGTGTGGGAAATTTGGTGTAGTATCTAAAAGCATGACGGAGTTAATGATGAAAAACAAATTATATTAAACTTTTGCTTTTCGCTCAGACAATCTTGGAAAAATTAGTTTGGAACACCTAACACGATTGTATTAAAAATGTTGCGTGATCACATCGTAGGTCCCTAACCCAAAAGTCACAGTTCAATTGCAGGCCTGAACGTTCCATTCGACCTTTCCCTTCCCCAACAACCCTCATCCTCAATTTTGGATGTGTGCAAAGTGCTGCTGACGACATGACTATGACAACATTGTTTCGGGGGAATGGTGGAATTTTTTCAAACCTACCACAATGTTCCAACAATTTTTCCAAGATTGTAGATTCATTTTGCGGAGTATTAAGAATCTTTTAACTTTATACTTCTTTCCTGAATTCGTATTTACTTAAGCGATACGTTTAATGTTGCACTAAATAAACCCGTTTAGCTTAAATCCGCTGCTAATTGCACCTTTCCTGGAACGACCTTTCATGTTTTAGTATATTTCCTCCTCCACTAGAATCATGGTGCGTGGGTATATTTATTGAAGTGTATATGAAGAGGCTATAGTGAATGGAAGGGTAATTGAGATAATAGTGGGGGACTATAGGTTAACAGATCTTATGTGAGTGGCAAATCTGCTGATAAAATTAATTTTGGTCACAAGTAATTCATGACATTGATATCAACAAAATTGATGGAAGCACTTGTCCAACACCACTGTCAGGGTGGCCCAGCTTGGATTTCAAGGTTCACAGAGGAAATGTTTTAAAATGTTCCGATTGTTTGACAAGCACACCATGATGTTTGGCCCTGGTTACAAGATTCCAAAAAGGTATAGTTTATACTACTGTGACTTATGTTTTGGAATTATGGGGGTTAAAACTGTAAAAATGGTAAAAACGTCACTTTTGGTTTTGTACAGGGGTCAACATAAGACGTTGCTCAATTTTTGGAAAATGTGGTTCAAATTGTTGCTTAAGTTCATAGAATGAAATACAGGAATATTTTTGACTATCTTACGTGTCTTATTATTAAACCAAAATGGCGAATAAAGTTAACAGCTATTGGCAGCTATTGGCATTCTATTGACCTGTGACCATATTTTGTTGTGGGATAACGTGAAAACTAAGCATACAGATAAGGCACACTATTCCTTATTCAATCCGTTTAAAGCTAGGAAACAATTTGCACCACATATTAACTGAATCAAAGCAACTGTTTAACTTTTGACCCATGTTACACCCAAAATTGACTTTTTCATCACCATTTTTCAGTTTTTACCCGGTAAACTTATACCTTTTTGGAATCCTTGTAACTAGACAAACACCATCGTGTGCTTTATAACACATTCGAACATTTTAAATTTCTGACCCCTGTAAACCTTGAAACCCAAGCTGGTGGTCATTAGGGGGGGGGGGGGGTTGGCAATTGCTTCCATCAAGTTTGTATGGGATTAATCAATGCCTAAAGTACGGTGTGTGACAAAAAAACATTTTTATCCGAAGCGCACACTCTTTTACTACAGTCCCCTGCGATAAGCGTCTTTAACAAACGTCTAATGTTGCAGTTTTTAATTTATCTTCCGCATGATAACAATTCCTTCAGTAATCGAAGAAGTGGTTCACCCATCCAGGTCAGTACATACAATGTAATGCAAAACAATAGATTGACATGACACTATAATTTCGACTGTGTAGATGGGTAAATTTATTAAAATAGCCCGCAACTCCAAATTTTTTGAAAACAGAATTTGGTATTATGACATTTGGAATAACTTTTAAAAACCTCCGAAAATCTACCAACCGGAAGGCAGAGCAGTTGGAGTGGGGGGTGGGTGGGAGGGGGAGGTTTACACAGGGTCAACCTATAAGAGGAACAAAATGTGTTTTTAAAAGAATCACCAACTGTTCATCACGGTAAAAAATGTTTGCCCTAGCTGCTGGTGAGTTTGAGATGGTCTTCATGTATATTGTCGGTATGGGTTTCATTTGCATGGGAGTGTTTTGATAGCGAACTTTAAAACGCCCGAGATAGTGGAGTAGTCATTATTACCTTATTATGTAAAATGTTCGAAATGTTATTGCAGATAAAGCTTCAAAAATTTGAATTTAATTTAAAATAAATTCAATTTAATATTCTACCTTTGGAGTTGAATTCAGTAAATGTACTTTTGATATCATTGGAGATATCCTTGGCTCTGTTTCAGACTGTGCACGAGTTTTATTCCACTTAAGATCGACTTATATTCCGTTTGCCTCGACATATTTAACGGGGGGGAGTGGCCTGATTTAAATATAAACTCCTAAAAAAAATTTTGGAACTTTTTGTTGAGTTATAATCTCATTTTATTTGAAGGTGCTTTCATATTCATTTAGTATCATTAAACGGTCGTGTTCATTTTCCTACGTTTTTACAGCGATACCCGACCTCATTTAACAAACCGCGTAATCCATTGTTGAGTAACTCTCCTTGCAAAGACAAGGCGGTCCCCAACAAATTTGCCATTATTTGTTTCCAATAGAAACAATCGTTCCATCGTTTTGGCACATTTGTTTTTGAACCGTGTTTACGGTCATGGTTCAAAACCACCTCTAAACTTCAGGTTCAAACTTCTCAATAACTAGACAAATAACACGGTAATTTGATTTAATTTTAATAATAAATATTTATTTTGATCGTGTTAAATCAATCACATTAAAAGTTGAGTGATATGCAAGAAGTAAAATATCTAGCTCTAATAATGTTTTGGTTAATTAATAATCTACTACCTGTGTGTGCCGCGACGCGGCTGCAGCAAGATTTGTAACAGTGATGCAGACTTACCAATAGTCCTGGCCCCGAATCCATCCGTAAAATAATCAATTTCCAATTGGACTTGTCCCAGGACTACTTGTCGTTATTGAAGAAAACCAGCTCCTATGACTCCCGAAGCTCTGATGGTCGACTAAAATATAAAGCACAAAATTGCTGTAGCTGTTTATCCTTGATAACTAGAGGCCACGAAGTACGGAAACCGAAGACGGCTGCACAATCGGACGACAACTATTGGAGCTGAGCTACAGACACTTAAAGTCCCCTATGGAACACTGTATAACTAATAACTTTACATTACTGTCACTTTTGCGGATAAGAGATGACTCTCATCACTTGGGAGCAAGAATGTTAAACTCTACTTGGAGGCAATGTTTTAGGATACTCTGTTGTAATTTCTCCTCATGTAATATGAGTCATGCACTAAATATAAGCAACATTACATCATGAGTCTTGACCTTGCTTGGAATTTTCACAGTTTATTTTCCAAGTTTCGTATGATCTATGTAATCATAGCACTCCCACTAACTGCACAATCTACTCAGGTTGAGCAATCTTCTCGAAACTGCTCCGTCCTTTCCCTTGTTCCCACCACCATATATGCACACAAAAACGTTTGTTTTTATATTATGTTTACTTAGATTTAATTTTATATAATTTTATGGGCTAATTTTACAACGCCACAATTAGCTGCAAAGTGAAATCAATAATTGCAAATTCTTTGAGCATGTCCCAAAACCTGCCTGTAATCAAAGAAGAGGTACTCAGGCATTAACTAAGTGATGATACAAATGAGGAGTCTTGTAAAGGGGAAAATGACCTTTTCACTGATATTCAACAATATTGAAAACAAACCTTCAAGTAAAATGGATGAAAAGTTAACAAACTTTTGAGGCGTTTGGAAGGTTTTCATCTGATGAATGATTTGACATATGTAAAGTTTCGCGACGATTATTTCAATCGCTTTGGCTGTGAGAGATAAATCGTGATTTTGAAAGCCCATAGATACTCTGTAAAATTAATTGGTCGTCAAACTATTTTCGCCCCCGGAGGGAGGGGGGGTTACTCAGTGGAAAAGGGGAGGTAATATCGTCACGAATCTTCCAACAGGCCAATCGACCAGAAGTCACATTTCGAGTCTCGGCGATTGAAAGTTTTAGAGAATTATGAAACTTGCCAATCTAAAATTTGAAAACATTTTAGGAAAAATGAGCTTATGTTACATAGTTGGACATTGAAAACGTCTTCATTTTGAGCAAGTATCCTTGTTTAAATTTAATTATAGAGTGATTGGTCTGTTGCAAAAAATAAAGAGTCCTTGTTTCTATGTCAAACAGGAGAGGAATGCGCTTCTCTCTTTGGGTACTCAAAACGAGTCCATCGATCGCCTCAGACCGGTGGTATTGAACATGTTAAACCTAATTGTGCCTGCTGAGGGAGCGTATAAAGACTCTGCTTTGTATGATTCTAGCCGTCACATCTCTTACAGTCAAAATATTCAATGAAGCTAGAAAAGAGGATAGATGAGGTTCAAGCTTTTATTTTGTAATAGAATTGATTTAATCAAACTTAAGACTTAATGAAAGTATTATTACATCAGATATAAATATATTTATTTGGGAATGGAAACCTGTAAAAGCTGTATTGTACGGGGGTTTGTTGCAGAATGCTACTAGAATTTTTGAAAATGTATAGAGTATTTTCGGTAACCGTGTACTTAATTAGTATAATTGAAAGTCATAAAGTATACGATAATATTGATATTCGAAAAGAATGGAATAAACCTCCAGTTGTATCGTTTATACGGCCTGGTACATGGACATAAAATTTACAGTATTTTGCTGTATTCCAAATTGCAGCATCGCCCCACATGTGTAAGTACACTAAGGACATCCAAAGTGTATGTCTAACGTTTGAAACCTGGGTTTGTGAATTATTGAACATAATAACTTCCATAAACGTAAGTGGAAGAAGTGTGTGATTTATTCTGTTTATTGGCTTGCAGTGTATATTTTTATACTTTTGGCAGAGTACAAGAATCAAAGATCATATTTTATCAAGAAGAAAGCTTATCTTACTAATCAAGTCATTTATATTTGTATCTGCACAATCTCTCATTTGAGCATCTTCTAGAAACTTCTCCGTCTTTCCATTGTTCAACACACACCATATAATGCACACAAAACAGGTTGTTTTTATATTATGCTGACTTAGATTAATTTAATATTTTATGGCTATTTAAACGCAGTTAGCTGCAAAAGTGAAAAATACCTCTTTGCATATTTCTTTGGGGTCAGGTCAAACCGCCTGTAATCAAAGGAGAGTTACTCAGGCAGTGTCAGTAAATGAGATTTAACTGAACAACAAAGTTTCAATTTTTTGAGGAGTTTGTAAGGTTTTCATCTTGATTGAATGATTTTGACATATGTAAGTTTCTCAGACGATTATTTCAATCTGCTTTGGTGTGAGAGATAAAATCGTGATTTTGAAAGCCCATAGAGTACCTGTGAAAAATTAATCTTGGTCGATCAAAATATTTTGTGCCCCCCCCGGAGGGGGTGGGGGGTTACTCAGTGGAACAGGGTAGGTACATTCGTCACGAATCTTCCAACAGGCCAATCGACCAGAAGTCACATTTCGATATATCGCGCTTGAAGTTTTAGAGAATTGAAACTTGCATGCTAAATTGAAACTTTTAGTACATGTCTTCTTGTGTACTAGTGGACATTGAAACGTTCTTCATTTTGAGCAGTATCCTTGTCAAATTATATAGATGATTGGTCTGTTGCAAAAACTAAAACGTCCTCTGTTTCTATGTCAAGGAGAGGAATGCGCATGTTCCGCCTCTTTGGCGTACTCAAAAAGAGTCCATCGATCGCCTCAGATGGTGTTATGAACATGTTAAACATACTTTTGCCTGCGAGGGAGCTATAATGACTATGCATTTATATGATTTTACTAGCCCGTCAGCCATCGGCTTACAGTCAAAATATGTCAATGAAGCTAGAAAAGAGGATGGTGATGTGTTAATCTGTTAATTTGTAATTAGAATTGAATTTAAATCAAACTTAATACTTAACTTAAAGTATATTACATCAAGCTATAAATATATTTATTTGAATAACCTAAGAAGCTAGTATTTTAACGGGGGTTTGTTAGCAGAATTGCTACTAGAATTTTCTTGTGAAAAATTGTTAGTAATTTTCCTGTAAACCGTAGTACTTAATAGTATAATTGCAAATTCTAATAAGTCATACGATATATTGAATATGCGAACAGAATAGAATAAACCTCCCGTTTTAGTCGTTTTATACGCCTGGTAATATGGCACATAAAATTTACAGTAGTTTGCTGTATTTTCCACATTGCACATCGGCCATACATGTTTAAGTCCACTCAAGAGACATCCAAAGTGATAGGTCTACCTAACGTTTGAAACCTGGGTTTGTGAATTATTGAACATAATAACTTCCATAAACGTTAGTGGAAGAAGTTGTGATTCTATCTGTTTATTGCTTGAAGGTGTATATTTTTTATACTTTTTGGCAGAGTAAAGGACATCAAAGAGCACTATTTTATCAAGAAAAAGCTATATCTTACTAGTCAAGCAATTCATTTAATATTTGTATCTGCACAATCTACTCAGTTTGAGCATCTTCTAGAACCTTCTCCGTCTTTCCACATTTTTACCACTCACCAGATCACTGGCACCCAAACGGTTTTTTTCTTATATTATGTTACTTTAGATAATTTAATATTTTATGGGCTAATTTATACGCGTTAGCTGCAAAAGTGAAATAAATCTCTTTGGCCAATTCTTTGGGGAATGTCAAACCTTCCTGTAATCAAAGGAGATGTACTCAGGCATGGTAAGTAAATGGATTACTCAAACAAAAAGTTTCCAATTTTTTGAGGAGTTTGTAAGGTTTTCATCTTGATTGAAGCTTTTGACCCAAACCCCATTGTAAAGTTTCCGCGACGATATTTCAATCGTTTGATGTGAGAGCTAATCGTGATTTTGTAAGGAGCGATAGAGTAGTACGTAAAATTAATATTGCAAAAACAAAAAAACAACCTAAAACAAACAAAACCAAACCAAATTTAAACCAAATATATTGCCCTAAAGTTTTCACAGAGTTATGCGAAATAAAATAGTCAGCTTTTGACCATTTTCGGTAAAGCTTTTGTTCTGGGGACGAGGCTATTCGCGATTGGGCTATGGCCCTTTAATGCATTTTTTGGGCACTAAATTCAGATATTTCATCTTACCGAAATCACTTAGCTTTATTTAAGATGCTGGGGGATTAAATAAGTTTGCCCTCTTAAAACCACCCCAAAAGTAGGTAACTCCCTACCCTTGAAATTTGTCTGCCACCGATCAAAAGATACACTCAGATTGTACATCATGGGAAATAATGAGGAGCGGGTTGTTTATTTAACGGCGTATTTTGGCAACCTCGTTTGTGGTGATTGATGGTCTTAGTACAAGTTATGCCCACTTGACCAAACCCACCCAGGCTTGGAGGCAGGTTTTTTCATTCAAGTCATGGGCAGCATTTTTTTTTGCCTACTTGAGCGTTTTATCGGGGGGGGGGGGGTTGGGTTGTACATTTGGCATGTTCTTACGTCCGGTTCCTGATATTTGGGGAGGGAGTTTTAGATAATAGCCATGGTTGCCTTGCAAGCAGTGCGCGGGGGGGGTTGGCTTGGGGTGTGTGGCGGGGGGGGGGGATTTTGCAATGTCGCTTTCGCCAAAGCAATTTCCCATGCAAATTTGATAAAAAACAATTGAGAGTTCTGAATGGGTTCACTTCATAATAAGTATAGGTATGATCAGTGGAGCTGATTCCCGGGGTGATTATTGGGTTCATTCTCAGAGCTTGATTGTCTCACTCGAGTAATGATGAAGCATTTGTCTTTCAGAACTTATCCGATGGATCTACTCACCGGGATTGACATCGCTAACTGGCTTCTACATCACGCACAAACGTAGCCTACTTCACGGTGCTATAGAGACGACACTGGCATCAGAAGTGGTTGCATCTGTTAGTTCCTTTAATATATGACCGGTGTGGCAGGAGTGCATATGGTCAACGTACTCAAACGGGCAGGAATATGCACTACGATTCGAAGTTGACTCTTCACCGCAAACATAGTTTCAAGCTTTATTCCGTTTGTCGTCTATGGAGGCCCGGACTATGGCTTCGGGCGGACCATATATCCTATTACACCGGTTACCGGTTTTCCCCGAAATACATTGCATATGGATGTGGTGATATCACGTGATATCACCTCTAAGGATTTGTGATGAAACAACGACGCCATCCATGTCTAAGTATTTCTCGATCCCCGTATAGCTTTAACATGCGAGTACGGGCCCATCCGGTGGTGCGTCGAAATTTTGTAACGCTAAATATAGTTTTTGTACGTATATACCCAGTGCTTCTCCATGAGTACTTCATTATCAGCGCGCACAGATTGGTTGTCAATAAACTTTGTATATTTCAATTATCTGTTTGAGTTTGTATTTTTATTTATCTTTTGAAGCATGTTTGTAAGAACAGCAAAGCTTATTACTTCGCATCACTTCACCGAAAACTGTTATAAAGACTCCTTTTTTTTCCACAGACTATCAGTGATTGACCGTATTTTCCTTGTGGCGTTGTCATGTTCCTTCTAGCGGAATGCATGCGTAGTTTTGGCGAAGCGAAAAGGAATTGGGCAGAGAGTTAGGCCTAGTCTATATTGTCAATACGTAAAAACAAATGGCCGACAACACCAACAGTCGGCACATTTCAGAAGCCACAATTCCCGCGGCAAAAATATGCCGCCATTCCACCATAGACATCCATTATAACCCGAGCGAAAGAAATCGGCCAAGAAAAACATGGCTTACTAAGTCCTGCGCATCAAGAGGTACGCAGCGCGTATTTTAGTCGACTAAAATAACTGGGAAAAGGAATTGTGGTGGACAGTTACGTTTTATGTTTTTCAGCTCATACAGAGGCTCCTACGATCGAAGCTAAAGCATGAATATCATCGAGAGCCGTAACCAATACACTACGTGCACGTCGTTTTACAGGAACCAACTACCAACATTTGAGGGTGTTACCAATACTACTACTGCTTTTTGCTATTAGTAATGATACAAAATACTACCAATTTCGATATCGAAAATGTAACATTTCAAATACTACTATTTTTGATATCGAAAATTTAAAGTATTTGAGATATACTGTAATCTCGACGCAGCACCGGTTCTATGAAAAACATGATCTACACTTTGATTGGAATGACTTTATTTGATACAAATGTCCATATTATGAAGCAGGTAGGGCAAAAATAATTGACACTGACTTTATTTTGGATGTAATCGTACCGTGTATAGATGATGCGGACCTATGACGTCACTTGTGACATTCAGCGCCCTCTGTTGTTTTCTGGCAGGCAAAAATATTACAGTAGTTTTCTGTGACAGACGCACATAAAATCTGTTATAATTACGTGCAGAATCTTTCGCTGAGTCTAAATTGGTCACAAAATGCAGCCTGGTAGCATTAGCTTATTTTTTGATAAGAAAGTTAGTATTCTTTAATTCGAAACAAAAGTACAGCAAAAAACAGAATTTCCCCGTTCAAAGTATGGTGCCTTTTGCCTGCCGTTTCTCTCTTACACCACAGGGGGGGGGCGCCATAAACATCGAAACAAATGTCACATCATCTATAGAAAGCCCTGATCTATCCCAGACGATCAAGGGTGTTCCTATGACACACATGACTCTTCGTCCTCGTCAGTTATATATATTTAGTAACAGCTTCTACAGTGGATATGATTCTTCAACTCCCAACGGTTTTTGGAATAAAAATTTTTAAAATTGACAACATATAAAAATTTCCGAATTTCTCAAGATTGCGCTTTACGTGTTAAAAAGGCACTACCAGATTCTCGGCCTCGACACAACTTTAACACCATCGAATCTGAGATTTTGGTACCACTCATAGAAACCTTGTATTTTGTCATCTCTCCTGTAAGCATTTCTGACTGACTAATACTCCATTATGATTCTAATCTAATCTAACGGGCTAAAATATGGTTTGTTTACGATAACCAGAAAATAATTGTCTAACATTGGGATTTCTTGGACGCCACCGCGGATCTGTCCTTGATTCCACACTAAAGAGTCTAGTTTTAATTTTCTATGGTTTTATTTACTTGTTACTATCACCTACTTTTTTTTGGTTATTCTGGCTTTGAATCACAGGACTTTGCGGTTCCTTGTTGGGTAGCTGGGGTATGATAATTCAGATCCTAGTTTGTTTGTCGTGTTTGGGAAGCAGAGTTAGTACAAAACATTCTCATCAGCAAGGTAATGGGGGGCAAGGCATATATGTCGAAAGGTGAATTTGTACGAGTCTGAATGTTATTTCCTAGCTAGGACACATTTCCAGGGAAGTGTGCAAACAAATATTTCTAATATATGGATACGGTGCGATAATGCGAACGGATACAACAATTTGGATATTTAATATATTAGCTTTTAATCAGGGGTAAGTGTGTTGTACAATTACATTATAAGAAAACAGTTGAATCTCGTCTTCTGGTCTTTTTTTCCTCTTTTGAGACATGGCTCAGTATCACGTCTTAATCCAAGACCAGCATCATGCCGACTGTTGATCTGGTGGGGGAAAATCACTGACGGGGTTGAGTTGTCACTTGACGCCTCGAAATTCGTCCACCCAGGGGTCTTAAACTAATTGCCGTGTAGGCCCTTGGCAGATGAGACTATCGCGCCCAGCCCCTTTCGATTGATCGATGGTGCCTCGTGTCGACGTAGATTACCCCCTAACTCATACTCTCAAACCACTTATATTCTTTGTCAAACACAATGACATGTTTGTCCTACACGAATGAACTTTGTCCTGAATGGAGTGCTTAGAGAAACAAACTGGACATGCTGGAGAATAGTTGATTTCCGATGATGTGGGTCGCCATGTCGGTACACATGCGAGAGGAGATAAAGTTCAGCAGTCAGGCGCGCTGTAGTATCTTGGGGGAAATCACTGACTGATGATGCTCTTGGATCTTAGCGCAGTCTTTAAAAGATTAGATTCACACTTTTTTCTTATATTATTCATCTGATGATTGAGGACATTCCAAAGATATTCCATGTAAACTACTTTAATGTAGGAACAAATCATCTATACTTTTAAAGATAAGTAGTTGAGGAATTGTCATACGTATTTTTTTCGCGACATTCCGAATTAGGAAATCGCTTGGCTTATCTCCCTTTTGAAAGCGATATCCCCGATTCGGACACCGTCTGCTTATTCCCTTATTAAGACCAACAATAATTCTTAGGTCATAAAGAACTTCTGACTGAAACCAAAGAGTTACAATCAGGTCACTGAACACCTGTGCTTTCAAAAGAACAAGTTTGAATTGAATTATAATAATAATATGATAATAAATAATAATCATCCTAACAGGTGGAATAAAGGAAATATAATCATTCATGAGTTTATAATGAGCTTTTTAAAATTTAAATTATATTCATATCCTTTGTTATTACACCTCTTTGCATAAATTAATATTCATATGCTTTTGACGGATAAACGCAAACAATGGATGCCTTAAGGGGAAACAGACTTTCGCCTTAAAGTTACAGGAGGAGATTTTTTTAGGATACAAATGTCTCGCTTATTTCACTGGATCCTTCGTAGACCACCTACCGAGAACGTCTCGAAGGTTTATTGAACAAATAAGTACAAAAGAAAACCGCAAACCTTGTTTTGAACTTGCCTGCTATCGCAATCGTCCTCATAGAAAACCATGCTCTGAATTTCTGTCGTGCACCACAGAAAATACTAAATCACCATCTTACTACATAAAGACGGTGTATTCGGCTTATTCACTTCAGGTGTGATCTAATACATTGCATTCCAAATATGCAAAAAAAAACCGGGGTTCGACAAAAATTGGGGCGCTTCCTCTGAAAATCTCATGTCTCTTTAACGCCAATTTTCGTGCATAACAAAAGATAATTTCGCCTTAATACTGAATTAGTCATATAAATGTAATAATAATAATAATAATTCGTCGGCTGAATGCAAAACCAACGCAAGTGTGACATTTTTGTCGAAATTGAGTTTTTGGTGAATTTTGAAAGTGGAGGTATTAGCGCATAATTTAAACTAAACACACTAAAAAAAAGTAACTCCCCACCCCTGAAATTTGTCCGTCAAGTTCAACCGATACATCGTATTATACATTATGGAATATACCGTGTGTCCCAAAAAAACGCAACACTTGGTGGCAGGCGCCATAAGTTTTGAACAAAAGCACGTGACTACTTATTTTTGTTGTAAGGTAAGATGGGACTGTTAACTAATATTCCTGAAAAGTTCATAAAGGTAGAGTCAAGAGTTTTTAAGATATGACCCCAACAATCAAGTAACCCGCAGAACCCATTTTACAAAAATGAGGAGCTGGTTAACCACAGGACTGGCAATGAAGAAAAGAATGGCAAATACCATATTGATCATGTTGATTGCAACCAACATTTACTTGCCCAAATTTCTTGCAGAACAGCTTCTACTGGGTCAAATGACTGCATTTATATAAGTATTATTTAACTGATAATAATAAAACTCTAGGTTATTGGTGATAAAATATGTTTCAAGAAGATATTAAGCTATGACTAAGTCATAGACAAACTCCACATTACATAAAATGATAAATGCGTTGGGCTGCAACTTGCTTGTTACTGAAAATAATGTTACGTTCTCAACTTTATGAAAGTAAAACCTATGTTTTCAACACAAAACTCAATAACAATATCAGTATATTCATTCTGTCATTAAATTTTGGTTTAAGATAACTCTCTGTGTGCCGTCACACAATGATGATGAATGATTGGCTTTAATCCAATGGAGTCTTATTTAGAAAATACGAAGAATTTGTTGATCATACATTCCTAATTCGATCTTTTAAGTGTGTTAAAATGCATGTTTTTTAGCTGTTATTACCAATGCAAATATTCATATGTTTACATTTGCTGCAGCACCTGTCTTTTAAAAAAGGGGAAAATGGTGGTTGGACTTATAGATTAATATTGGTGGTTCTGGGCGCAAAACGTACAGTGCCGTATTTGTAGTATAGCGCCTCAATTTGGTTAAATGGGTCCTGTAGGTTACTTGATTTCTGGGGTCATATCTTAAAAAAATATTGACTCTACCTTTATGAACTTTTCAGGGATAATAGCTAACAGTCCCATCTTACCTCACAACAAAAATAAGTAGTCATACGTGGTTTTGTTCAAAACTTATGGAGCCTGCCACCAAGTGTTGAGTTTTTTTTTGGGACACACGGTATATGGAAGCGGTGTTTATTTACGCGTATTTTGACACCTCATTTGTGGCGACTGATGGAGTATTGTTGAAGATATGCCCACTTAACCGAATTCACCCAGGGATTTAAAAGTTGCATAAAATCCTATTGACAATCATTACCAAAGTTGCCCTTCCATGGTAGAGGTTAAAAGGGAGGGGAATGTTGATATGTTATTAGAGTGGCAAGATAACTGGAGTAAATCTAAAGAAGGTATTCAGAAAGAAGTTGTTCCTAAAAAATTGTTACAGAGAGGAAGGAGTTTCTCGAAAAAAATTAAGGTAATAGGAAAAAATTCATTTGCGGTTTCTGCTAGGAGGTTCCTAGCACCGTTTTCTGACCTCGTTTGGTATGTTAAGAAGTGTAGACGTGAAATTTAGGTACCCTATACGTCTAAGGAAAGCGTTTCTTTGGAAGGTGACCCAGGGAATGTTAGGAAAGGTTCTCATCAATGAAAATCTGTTAATTTATTGAGGGGTACAGCTATAACTTCATGTATTTATCGTCGGGAAAAATGGTCTTTTTGGCTCTCGCGATTGAATATACAATTTTCATGACCCGTCTTGTCTTACGATGGTTTTTACCAAGCCGTGTGCGTAGCACGGCTAGGTCTGTATTTATGTGATTTCTTTGTTTCTTCGTTTGTTTGTTGTTTGTTTCTTTCTTCTTTGTTTCTCACTTTGTTCAAAAGGGACTGAAGCCAAACGCTGGGCCGATTTTAACCATGATTCGCTCAGAATGACGACGTGACCAAGCTGCTATGATGTGGTGTATCATTTTGGCGCAGTGGTCACCTAGTGGTTAGTGTGGTCATTTTGGCCAAAATCTAAGAAATCTTCTTCGCCTTCAAATAGCATGCGCTAATCTTGCCATTCATGCATAGGCATCGCCTATGACCAGGCCTGATGGGTGTACACAGATTTTTGATTAGGGTCAGTAAGTGGTCATTTCGCCATTTTGGCCAAATCTTATAAAATCTATTAATTCATATTGCTCCTGCCTGCAAATAAGTGGTCCTTATCATGATCCTTATGCATATGCTTCGCCTATGGTCAGTGCATGTGAGGTGTACACAGATTTAGAATTAGTGGTCATCTAGTGGTCATTTTGGCCATATTTGACCAATCCACCGTGAAATCTCCTCCTCTGACATAAAAGACCGCTGATTTCGACCTTTGTGAACTTCATTGTCTATGATCAGTGCCTATGTGGGGTACCAGATTTTTGATTAGTGGTCAGCAAGTGGTTAAATTATTTTATAAAAACAAAATCTTTATGAAAACTATAAATTCATAATTGTCCCTGGCAAATAAGTGGCCCTTATCATGATCCTTATGCTTCGCCTATGGTCATTGCATGTGGGGTGTACACAAATTTAGAATTAGTGGGTCATCTAGTGTCATTTTTTGGCCATTTTGACCAAAACACAAATGAAATCTTCCTTCTCTGACGGCTAAGACGCGCTGATTACGAGGAGTTGGGCACATTCATTGGTCTATTATCATGCTATGGGTGTAACAGAATTATTGAATCAGTGGTCAGCAATTGGATCATATCGGATCGGCCATTTTGGCCAAAATCTTATTAAAATCTATTGATTTTTTTCTCCAAGCAAAATTAGGGTCCTTTGTCCATGACCCTTATGGCATATACTTTCTTTGATCATTGCATATGGGGTATACACAAATTTTTGGATCAGTGGTCTCTAGTGGTCATTTTGGCAAATAACCATGAAATCAATCCTCTGAACAAATAAGGTGCGCTTATTACCGCCAGTTGTCACAGGTAATTGTCTATCTCAGTGCACTTATGTGTACACAGCTTTCATCATTCATCAGTGGTCACAAGTGGTCCATTTCGGCCATTTTGGCCAAAATCAATTGTTCTCTCGTGCAATAAGTGGTGGTGATATGTATATGTCGCCTTTTGGTCGTGTATATGGTAATGTAACAAATTTAGATCACTGGTCATCTAGTGGTCATATCGCTATTTTGTCTAATGCCACATGAAATCTTCCTACTTTTGAACATAAGGTGCCCTGATTACGACAGTAAGTTGTGTAACAATATCATGTTGATTCATTGATCAGCAAGTTGTCATTCAGCCAAAGTGTCCCGTACTGGCATTTAAATGGTTTCGCCTAGTCGACAGTGATCATTTTTATCCCCCCGGCTAGGTTCTGTTGCTCTTCGCAGCACACTTTGCCTCTAAGTTTGTCATTTGGTGGACAATACTTCGTGTCTTGCGTGGTTTTTGTTTGTCAACAGGACAGCGGCGTGAGTGGTCTTCAGCAGCCGATAGACGCCGCCCAACTCAACATCTCAACTCAACTCTATTGACAATCATACTGTTACTGATTAATATCAGTGCAATCCTCTTCTTCTCTGGATTACTAATTCTCCTTCTCTACATGTATAGGTTTTACTGCAACTTTTAAATCCATGGGTGGGTTCGGTCAAATACTCCGTCGATCGCCACAAATGAGGTGTAAAAATACGAGTAATAAAACACCGTTTCCAATTTTATCCCATGAAATCTAATACGATGTATCGTTTGAACTTGATAGACAAATTTCAGGGCTGGGGAATTACATTTTGGGTGTGTTTGTGTGTGAAGATACAGGGTGTCTCAGAAAGAATTACACCCTAACTATAGGCGACCATAACTTCAAAAGTATCACATTTGAGAAATTTAAAAAGAATCTTAAACCACAATGCTTTTTAATATTGCAATGTAAATATCACTCTATTCGGTTCAGTAGTTTTGAAGAAATAAGCGATTATGTAACACATGTCAATGGACACTTCCTTCCAAGTTTGCTCACAATAATGCAGATTTGATGTTAACTACCGCTGATTACTCGTGTTATCTGTTCAAGCTGTCTTCTTTGCATTCCTCAAAGAACCGGCCTTGTTTAATATTTTGTGAGTTCAATGCCATTTTAAAACAAAAATCCAACAAGAAAAACAAAACACGGTAAATTGTAATTGTTTTCTTGCAAGGAGAATCTTGTCAGGAACCGACTTCTGCAAGCGTTTCCGAATCGAGTGATTGGTATAGGATATGGCATTGAGTGGCCCCGCGTTCACCTGACTTAACACCATGTGACTTCTGCTTGTGAGGGTATCTCAAGGAAAGGGTTTATACGACTCCTCCAAGAACAATTCAAGAACTGCAGCAGAGAATTTAGAATGAAGCGGTAGTATTGCGCAGAACCAGCATGATAGTACGTCATGCTGTTCATCACATGGCAGAGAGGGCTCAACGCTGCATACGTCTCAATGGACGTCAAATGAAGGTAGAAGGCAGATCTGCAGGGGTATAAACATTGTATTCCTTTATGAACTTGAAGAGTTGGTTTGGTCGACTGACTTTTTACATTTAATTTTACTTTGCATTTGCTGGCATGCTGGATATACAAATCTTGAAGGCATTTTATCATTTAAAATTTACACATCTGAATCAATTCAGAAAAAGGTTAACATTTGGTGGTTGAAACCGTTCTTAGATTTATATAATGCACAACCTAGTTGAATATCAAATTTTAATTCGTTTTCAATATTAATTTCAAAGCATAACTTTTCTAGAAAGCTGCCTGATGATATGCAATTTAAATTAAATGAAAAAGAAATTTGCCTGGATTGGTGACAGCCATGGTATTAACATTAGTTTGTCAAAAAGACTGACGATGTCGCTGACATTTCTTCATTTTTTAAGTGAAAAAGAAAAGATGTAACTCTTTTGTGATGTATGTGCAATAATATGTTGAACCTGGTGCAAAATATCATTTATTATCTTGTTTTAAAGAAATAAAATGAAAACGAAAATGAAAGAAGCATTGATAATTTCCCGCCTGTTCTGTCTGAATCACTTTATTACAAAACTTGGAAGGAAGTGTCCATTGACATGTGTTACATAGTCGCTTTTTTCTTCAAAACTACTGAACCGAATCGAGTGATGTTAACATTAATATTGAAAAATAATTGTGGTTTAAGATTCTTTTTAAATTTCTCAAATGTGATACTCACTTTTGAAGTTATGGTCACCAATAGTTAGGGTGTAATTCTTTCTGAGACACCCTGTATGTAAGTGATTAAAAAAGTTTTAATTAGAAAAAGAAGATAACGTATGTGCGATGCGCTTTTTCCGTTTAATCATGTTAATGCAAAACCAACGTAAGTGGCACTAACCTAGGTGATCATTCGACTAGATTTGAATAAACTCTTTCGATGGTTTTCAAAATGAACTTAAAGATTGGAAATTTTCCTGTAGTCCTAAAATAATTATGGTTTACAATTTTTGCGGTTGTTGGTATTAGGTAAAATGTTAAGGAAGCATCGATTATTTCCCTAACGTCCCTGAACTGCATTTGTTTGCACTTTTCAAAAATCACGAAGCGGACCCTTGCCTTGTTTTAGGACTAAATTTCCCCTAGATCTACCAAGAAAAATAACGCTACCTCCCATCGTCCGGTTGGTAGTCATTTTCCTCGAGAGACGTTAGGGATATATGTAACAGGATCGACGCAAGGCCTGAGATCGAGAGCAAACGATGACTGTGATGTAGATTGGCTGATGGACCATTCTCCGATAAGTGTTCAAAAAGTGGTTTTTCGTGTCGCTCACAGTCAGGCACAGTTTAAAGCTTGTTTTTGCCCGTTAAGAATGAATGTTTATTAACATAAATTATACTTAGTAGTTATGTTTTCAAAATGATCCGGACTAGAAGTTGTAACCGGATGAGAAAGTATCAAGCAATAAGGCTAAAGATGCATAATTCCTTGCTTTCGCCATGTCGCCAGCCAAATCCATGTTCTTTAACAATGTGTTCCAATGCTGTTACACAACGGAGCGGCATATCACAGATTACCATTGAATTTTTATCAGACTCTAATTATTACGTTCAAAACATGATAATATTGGATTTTAAAAGTTTTCGCCAAGAGTTCCTTCCTGAAGGCATGTCGCCAATATTGCAGACAGATACGTTACCATCATTTAATGGATACAAAATTCCTCAAAATACGGAAGACACAATGTTCCAAATATGTGATAAAGCGATCAGATGTCAATGTTATACTATACATGTTTGCATAAAAATCTGGTTTTTCAAAGTAAGAATTTCCAGGCCCTACTATATGAAAGAAATCCCTCACATGTTAAGTTCATACGCGCCAGCTACCCTTATCTTCCCTCCCGATATGCTCTTGCAAACGCCGTGATACATAAAGTCGAACACTACACAATGCTTTAGTATGATTGTAATACCTGATAAGATATAGAGATGAAGTCGGTACAAATGTACTTTTATTAAGAACGGCACGATTTACCCAGACGATTAAGAAAAAAGGACGGCCAGTACGTTACCCCCACACTGTTAGAAACTTTCCGTAAATTTACGGGACATTTCTGGACAGCAGAATTTCCAGACTTTTTAGGGTAAAATTTACAGAATTCTGGTCAATTTAACGGAACTTTGACAGGAATTTTACAGAGAAATGTGTCTCATAGTAGGGAATAAAATGTGTATTTTAAAAGACAGAATTTTCCGTAAATTTAAAATACGGAACGAAAAAAACAAAGGCGGAAATTTTGCTGCCAGAAATTTTAAATATTTCCTATTAATTAACATTTTTTTTATGTTTTTTATTTTTATTGTTTTTAAAACAGATTTCCGTAAATTTACGGAAAATCTGTTTTCTTAATTTACGGAGGAAAATTTCTACAGTGCAGATAAAGATCGCCAATGCATTGTTCGTGTTTGAGGGAAATATTAAAGTTTACGATTTTCAATGATCTTTCAGGAATTCCTAATGTTGATATGTTGGTCATTTTGGCGACCAAACTTGAACACACTTTATCGGAGAAGGGCCCTGATGTGTACGTCATCCCTCAACAACCCTGATGATGATGGAAACAAAAGAAAACGCAATAATTATTATGATCTTTCCCGGCAGGAGCATGTTCATTGGAGCAAGGGGAGGGGGCAATGCCAGAGCTGTTTTCACTGATAAGCATACGAAGAATCACGCCTTTGACCGCTATGTCTCTGGGGATGTATCTAATAACGATGTAAATTAGCTACCTGGAACTGTAATTTACGCTACGTGCTCCCTGCGTCAAACGGTCACACTGCATGGATTAGGAGTCTATTGGGTAGCTCATCGAAATGGCCTCTGAGTGGCGCTTATCACTTCGAAATCGTTTATGGGAAAGTGTATACAGTTTAAAACCATTCTGTTCTGGTTTCAGGATCAGCCATAGACTTAGTTTGATCAGATATCTTGCTTATAAGCTATGATGGATATCGTGTTGCCTGTTATCAACAGAATCGTCAGCGAAAGGTGTCTTTGCAATCATTTTGGTAGGCATTCAAATAATAACCGTATGAATATTTCGTTTCAAGAGATTACAATTAAATTGAAACACAAAATTAAAATGATTTAGGATAACGCGTCGCCTGGAAGATGCCTTGTTTAAATGAAATTATCTGAAACGAAGGTAACGAACAGTGCTTCAAATTCCAAGCATCAGAGTAGCATGCACGGAAAGCTTTACGGACGAAGGGTTTTAAGTTTTGCGGATCTCATTGAGGGTTTTTAGGTCGCGGGCCGTTTTAATTGTCTGTGTTCATTTGCAGTGTAGAGATTTGTGGTCGATAAATTTTTGTATGAGTCAGATCAGAAGATCCAAGAAGCAATAGATAGCAGTTCCCGCCCAATCGGAGTTATAGCATTATTGTACTGTAAATTAATTCCTTGTGATGATGAAGCGGATTAAATTTTAGCGACAAGGAAACGCCAGCCAGAAAGGCACATCATCTTTTTTATCCGATCCCCCCGGCCATCCCAGCTTAAAAGTTAACTTTGCCCGCAATCGAATATAATGAGCCACAATTTTCTAACACTTAAACGGGATGGCCCGATTTAAGTCTATAAGTTTTTCATTTTGATATAATGGCTTCACCCACAACCCCATCTGTAAAGTTGCGCGCCGATATTTCAACCCGTTTGATGTGAGAGCATAAAAAACGCGATTTCACAATCCCCATAGAGTTAGTTACTGTGGTTTAAAATTAATATTGGCGCCCAAAAATGGGGCATAATTTTCGCTCATAACATCCAAAACCAAACATCCTTTAGCCCTAAGATTGCACAGTGTAAATGAGAAAAATAGGAGAAAATAGTGGCTTCTTCCGTACCAAAAATTTTGAACCATTCCGGTACAATCGGGCCCTGGGGACGGGGCTATGAGCGATCGGCCCATGGACCTTTTAAAGAACCAGATTATTGAAAAGGATAAGCAAATTCGTACAAGACGGACTGACTTGGTGGTTCGACCTCGAGTGCTAAGAGTTGCAATCGGAATACAGGATGTCAATTAAGCGATGATTCCTGGTCTATTCTAAGCATATGCACATATTAAAACACATTTACTACAGACATTATTTCTGTGTTAGCGTCGGCTAAAGCATATTGTTGTAGGGAACTTAAATATAGATTTAATCCAGTTTGGATAATTTACATTTTGTGTAGCACTTGTTGTCGGTGAGTACCGCTCAACATCTTCAGATAATCTACAGTCTCGTTCAATTTTTTAGGATGTGGTACTGGGGTGTTAATGCAATGGCTGCCATCTTGTTGCCTACTATCGATGGAAGTATCCAGATTTACCTCGCCCAATAGGTAAATAATAAGACCAGGTTAATAATTTGGGCATTTAATGTTATTGATTATTATAGGATCTTCTCTCAGGATTTGTCTTCTATGAAGTAATGAACAAAATATTAGTGGGGTGACCTCGGGAATAAAAGTAGGGCGGAAACGAGGAGGGGGAAAAAGCATAATACAGGGTCAAAATGAAAAATGCTTGGATTTGCTGTTTAAAAATGTAACCAAAATGTTCGCCGGTTAAAGGATTAAAAAATGTATTAGTTTGTCACCTGCCAACGTATGGTTAGGATATATAGGAACCACAAATCGTGAAACTTTTAAATTATGACGTCATGGTACGTCCTAACCTGAGAGGCTTATTTTTAAGCAAATTTTTATGCAAATCGCCAAAATCAAGTGTTTTTCGACAGTTTTTGCCATTCATGCAAGCACAATTGGTATTTATTTGATGATGGGTGCCATAGTCAGCATACGCCTGTTATATCTAAAAAAAGTAAGAAAAAGGGATGAAACTTACTAGCATTTTACTATTACTAATTTGCAGGGTGGTGTCAGCTTTTTTAAAGAGATCCAAAATATTTCGTTTAAAGACACACTATATCTGAGAGTCATAGTTCCGGAAATTTAGATCATATTCTTTTGCGTTTTGTGGACAGGGATCATCCTCCTCCGTTGGGGTGGTAACTACCCCCCCCCCACGGTCGGACGAGGGTTTGAACCAAACACAAAGAGTGCCAAACTACTTCGTGCAATCATGGGAAAGGTTACCAATTGAGGCCCCATTTTTAAAGTCCACACCTTCCATGACTATTATAATGAGATAATCAATAGAAACCTTTGATATAAGGAAAACGAGAAAACCATAAGTTTTATTTTCAAACTGAATACAGGGGAGGTAACAATAACACTGATGGAAAAGATGTTATGTTTTCTTTGCCCCCCCCACCCCCTCCAAACAAAATATAATTACTAAATTGGTGCGCTCGGCTGCGGCCCTCAAGCAAAATGAAGAACGAGGCATTTTCTGGTTCCAAATAGAAAATGAAACTTGTACATGGCTCACATGAGTTCATCAATGTTCACTTTCAGAAATGGCCACTGCACACAAACAATTACTGTACAGGTCGGTTGGAATCCTTCCTCGTTGTTACGGATTAAAGCTGAATCCATGCTCGGGTGTAGGCAACAGGGGTCACTGGGAGGAGAGCTACTGGGCATCGCTATTAACACTAGGAAGCTAGTAAAATCTCAATTACATTGGCACAGTTCAGTATCCTTCATTCACAAATTTATTTAGACAACACACCCCATGGTTTTGGGGTATATGATATATGATACCAGATCACACAAGGTCAGTCAGTTCATGTCAATGTATTTACAAGGACAAACCCAATGAACTGTATCACTTGCGTTGATGAGCATATGTTGTATATCATAGTGATACACGGCAAACCCATCGTGACGGTGTTGCTTGCAGCTCTTCAGCCCTTCAACAACTCGCAACGCGCAGCGATTTCCTACGGAGCCTTGCTTCTTACACCATGCATTTTTGTTGATGATTTATGTAGCAAATTTGGAATTATAAATTATCCGGAAAACTATTCCACCATACACCAAACGTGGGCGATTTAGATGTTGTGAGCCACAACACCCATATAAAAAAAGCGTTATATGTTAATTAGGGTGACGGACTGTCTCCTAGACCTAATAGATTTTTTCTTTAAATGGTCCCTACAAGGAAAAAAAACTCCCAACTTATGTTTAATAAAAATTCCTTTTTAAAAGGAAGGGTTGGGAAATACTTATGTAAGAAAGAAATCGATAGACAACAAGTCAGATTGAATTCGTGAAGATTTATTGCAAACTTGCCTTAGTACAAAAGTTGTTTGAATAAGTATAAAAAAATATATAATATTGAAATACTACTAATATAGTACGAACAGTTTAGTTGTTGGTGAACCTATCAGACGTAACCGTAGCATTAGTAAAAACCTTGGTAACACCTTAGGGTCACTGTCTGACTACCGACCAGCAGCTGAGTAGCCAGGTGGGGGCAAAGGGGGGGGGGGGGGCAAACAGTGCCCCTCTGAAATAAAAATATGTGTAAGGGGAAAAAAATCGGGAATAAAACACCGATATTATTTGTTAAAATCAGACCTTTTTCGGATATTTTGCCCCCGACCGGGGAAATTTTGCCTCGTGATTCGGGACATTTGTTGCAATCACCCGGGAAGGAAATGGCCCCTCGAACCAACGGGCTGGCTACGCGCCTGGACCACCATGGGCCCCTTGGCAACTATACAGGACCTGTGACTAGTTGCCCACAGTCCACAAGGTCTTTTCATTTCGAAATATTCCAAAAACCCCTTCCAAACTGTCTGGGAGAACTTCAAAGCTTGTACCGAGCGTCCGTACCAACTAACAAGATTTCCCTCTCACTTCTACCAAAAGAGTGGCCAGTTCCCTAATTAAACCAGGTTCCTCCTTTCACCTACACCAGGGCACATTTTACATTACTTCCACACCTTATCCTTTGTTATCTATATATATGGCATTACCAACTACCCATCCCAACTACCAATGGCACTTGGTTGGTATTACATGATTCCGTCAGCGCTATATGATATGCGGCAGAGAAGCGCTATTGACGGACGGGAATTTAATGGCAATACCTCATTGCATACCATGAAACCTCTCCAGATTTCCTTCTAAACCTCCCAGAGTTCCATTTCCCCAACTACCCACGGGGTTCTTTTCCAACAACGCCAGGGTTCCACATATACAAGGGTGTTGGCCAATCACCAACCTTACACCAACACAACCCATCCAATTCAGGTTCTCCGATTTCACCAAATTGAAAATTGAAAAATTAACTAGAAAAACAAAACCATATTTTTAATTCATAATTATTTTTATAAAATTGAGGGGATATTTGTTTTTTTGATTCATTTCATGTTTTATATATTTGTAATGAAATCATTTATTTTATTGTGGGTCACTATTTGTCAACATTCTATTTTTTTATTTTTATAATTGTTTTAAAAACATTTTTCTTCGTTATTTCTTTTTTTAATTATTCGGGTTTTATTTCGTTCAATTAATTTGTATATTTTTAGTGTTTAATATTTGTCATATTTTGCTCATTTTAAATGATTATTTTACTTTTTTTATTTTTTTCAGTTTTTTAATTTTTTGATATTTTGAGTATTTCTTATTTCTTTTTAAATCTTTTTAATTACTTACGAACGTTGTCGTATTTATGCTCAAGTTTCATTGTTATGTATTTTCTTGCTGTTTTTATTTTCTACATTAGTTTTTTAATAAATACCAAGCACATCTTTCGGACAAACTCCTTGCTTGTCATATTTTATAAAGTGATTTTTGTGTATTTTGTTGCATTGTTGTTATGTTTTTACATTATTTTTGATTTATTTAACTTTGTTATGAGGCCCATGGAATTGGATATTGTTAGTTTCCAGTTACCGCCCCCACCCTGAATTTTCTCCCCCCCCCCACCCCCCCCCCCCCCCCCACCTCTCCCCCCCCCCCCCCCCCATTTTTGTCAAAAACTTTCATTATTGTGTGTTTTTTATTAAAAGTCATATTTAGGGCAATCTGAAATTACAGATAATAACTTTCTGCTTCTCATAATTTAGGAATGTGTGCTGATAATTTTACCATATTTTTGTGGCTGAGGGGTTACTTAGTGGTTAAGAATGAAAAATTTTATGATTTTCCCTACCAATGCTCCTGAACATACTAGTGAGGGATCGAGCTTCAAATAGTCATCTTGAAAAATTTGAGGAAATATTACGTAAAAAGTATCCAACTGTTCTAAAGTCTGATGTTAGATTATGAAGTTAAGGTTTAGACACCATCTTCTACCAATGACGTAAACATTTATATGAAATCTTGAACAATAAATGAGAATTAATGAAAGAAGTGACCTCCTCCTTTTTTGAACAGGCCAGTCACCGCGAAATTAACACATCCAATTCAATGTGGCATTAATAATTTTTGCTTTTTTTAATTGCTTATATTATTTTATATATGTTGTGTAATTAATTTAATTTTAATATGTTTTTCTTTTAAATTCTTATTGTTTCCGTCTTTTATTTATGGTCTTCTTACGCTTGGATATTTTTCAAGGCAATGTTCAATTTGTTAATTCGTGTGATATTTTTATTTTGTACTTTATTTATAGTTGAAATTTATTATTGATTTGTTTCCATTGTAATTTGTTTATTATCGATTAGTTTATCAACTTATCTTTATTTTTTATTATTTTAAAGATTTTTATTTTTATTATTTCATTTTAGTTTAGTACTTTGTTTATTGAGTGATTTTCTTAGTGCAGTTGTTATTATTTTTTACATTTATTCTGTGTTCATTAACTTTGGTATTAATTGAATTTGCCTTATTTATTTTATGATTTTTAATTAATTAAGTTAAAAAACAAAAAATTTTTCTTTTAAAATTCTTATTGTTATTTGTCTTTTCTTTTTTATTGCTAATTTCGCGTTTTCTTTTTTTCATCATTGTTCAATGGTTAATTATTTGGAATTGTTATTTTGCTATTTTGATAGTTTAAATTATTTCTTTTTGTTTCCGTTTGTAATTTGTTTCATTAGTATTATTTTCATTTTGGCCTACTTATGCCCATTCGTTGGATTCAATTTAAGATGTTTGTGTGTAGGTTGTTAACCAAAGAAAAAAAGGGGAAAAGGAGAAAAAACCAAAACAACGGCCACTTTTTTTGTTTTGATCTTTCCAGGTTAACAAACAGCTCAAAAAAGACACCAAAATTACAACAATGAAAAATCAAAACTTCTCTTGACCGAAATTTCGAAATTTCCCAGGAACAACGGGGGGAAAATAATGCAAGTGCTAGTGATGTCAGCGCCTTTAGACGCTGCGCTACTAGGAAACGTGCCCTATATACTCGTGTGTTAATGCTCTCAATTGGTCACAACGGTGATGGAAGGGACAACTCGGGGTCACATTTGACATGACCCAATATGCGTGTTTGTATGTTACGTGGAGGATACCATTATGCCAGTTGTTTTTATTAAAATTCATTCCTTAAATTTCGCAAGGAGGAAAAATGGAGAACTTCTTCTTGATTAAATATCGCCGAAAGAAATAAAGTTTTTAGGTCATCGGGTAATCAAGTAAATCCTAAATATTTTCCACATATGTTGGGGAACTCCGCTAGTAACCTTATATCGTGAGTAACGTACGAAATCCCCCAATTTGGCTACAGTTTCTACGGCGGTCCGGAAAGGGTGTAGGCTGTGTCACAGCACGTGCGAAAGATATGATATAGTACTGGCGAGAGATTAACGTTATCTCCGGAAAACGAGGTGGTTCTATGGAGAGAGTTTTTGCATCAGAGGGTCCGTTACGTTGTTTTGTTTTGAAGATGTATCGTAATGGGTCTGAGGTCTGAACTATAGAACATAGCGAGAAAATTGAACGTTTTTGGTCGGGTACTACTGTCGCTTACTTCGGTGCTCGCAAACACGGAAAAGTAAGGCACACAATCGCTACAGGCCACATCCCTTACGGACTTACCCGGACCGCCTTAACGGTTTCCAAAGCAGGCTAATAGGTGCGGCCCCGTCGGCGCCCCCTAAAAACGTTCCCACAAGGTATTTTAATATTAAAAGTATCCGCGATTTTAAGCTAACGAACGTTTATATCGTGAGATAGTGTAAAGAATTGGTTTTTGGTGTGCGTTTTTCCTCAAGTGTTATGGGCTCATTGCACTGTCCAGTTGCCATATTCATTCTTGGCCCCAGTGTGTTGGTGGTAACCCTAACGCTATGGAAAACCTTAATACGCTTGTTTCGTCTAACCATTAAAATAAACACAATAGAGGACCCTTTTGTACAACCCAAGTTATCCGTCTTTAAATAACGGAATGTTACCGTGTTTAAAAGCTTCTGTTTATTATGCAAAATGTGAAAAATATTTAACGCATTCTTGGCTTAAACGCCATTTAAAGTACGGCTATTTTATAATCGCGGTTTAGCAAACAAGTTTGCTGGAATCCATGTCGCGCGTTTGCCTAGCAGTTGAAAAAGTTCACTGAATCTTAACATCTTGTACAGCACTATCGCAATTTGGTGCAGTTTTATCTATGGAGACCATTGTGTCTTTTTATATGTCATAATTTTCGTTTATATTTGTCTTGTTCATAGGTTTTTCCGCTGGTTTTTCCTTTACTTTCTGTCATATTTTTCACAACAAACTGCTTATGTTGGTTGTGCTCTGTTTTTCCCTCCACGAGACTGTGGAAGGTCTCGTAATGTCCTGACTGGAATACCGGTATATCTTGTGTGTATCAAATGGCAGAATAAACCAAAATGCATTATTAATGCAACTAGTAAGTATATGACCAATTGTATCGCGTGTTGTCACAATAAACCCCTCTTAATGTATAAACTGTCTTTATCATTTTCGCTTATTTGTTAAAGTATTGCAGTACGAAAGATTCCCGATTTGCGGATCGTCAATCTCCTTTCCATTGCTCGTTTATCTCCGTTTTATCTCGATTCAAATTCGATTATTTAATATTAATATAAGAAAATTTGATTTTTTTGACAAAAAAAGAACAAATCATTTGCATGCTTCTTCCAATTGGTACATGGGTTTTTGGTTATAATCACTGATAAAATTGATAACATAATTTTTAGAAGAATTGGTAATATTACAAAAGCAAAACTAAAACAATTTGTAAACCTGACAAAAGTACTTACTTATTTACGTGGATGTACTCTCTCCCCCCTCCCCACATTAAAACAAAATGAACCTTGTTTTTTAAATCTGTAGGTGGTGGTTAATAATGAGTTTAATTCCCGTTCTCTCCGATAATTCTTACTTTTTTAAAATCCCGTCCAATTTTCCTAGATGCTTCAACTGAGATTGAACTGAACTTATCGTCCTACGTTATCCTTATTTCCTACAGCAAGAACAACTCATTTCTTTCCAGAAGCTGTTCGTCGTCATACACCCATAAGCTACGCGATTAGTTTACATTAGTGGAATTCAAATATAGTAATAAAATAATCACGTTTAAAGTATTATATATATTAAGTGCGCTTTTGAGGCTTTTTTTCTACCTGATCTTTCCTTTCTTTCCAATTGACTTGTTCTGCTTTATAGGCCTAACGGCCATTTAAAAATCACTTAAATGCGGTTTGTGCGACCCTTTAGCACCCATGATTCCATATTAACTTACCGCATAGCTCCACCTTTGACTCTGTTAAACCAGGAGTTCATTAACTAACGCTTTACGGCGCCACCTATACAGTGTGTCCCCAACAAAACACAAAACCAAAAAACAACAAAATAGTTTTTTTTAACAAAGCATACGAACTACTTGTTATTTGTTGTAAGGTAATGAGGGACCGTTAGAAAACATCCCTGAAAATTTCATAACGATAGCGTCAATAGTTTTTACGAATGACCCCAACAATCAAGTACCCCCAGGACCCCCATTTTAACCAAATTTAGGCATACAACACGTCGCGTGCAAACAAACAAACAGAGCCACTATGCATCCATCCGCCCACCCATTTTAACTGTTTTATGTTTTTTAATAACTGGTGCTGGAACAAATATTAAAGATATCAACGTTTCATTGCTAATAACAGCTAATAAACGTTCATTTAAAGACACTTACAAGGATGAAATTTGGAAACGATGATCGACAAACAACCTCATATTATGCAAATTAGACACATGGATTAGAGGTAATCATTATCATAGTTTTTGTGACGTACACAAAGAGTTAGCGTCCCCCATAATTGAATGGCAGAATGAATTACTGATATTGCTATTGAGTTTGAGTTAGAAACAAATGTTTTACTTTCCTAAAGTTTCGGAATGTAACAAGCAAGTTGCATCCAACGCCATATCCAATTTTTTAAACCTAACATAGGTTTGTTGATTAAATTAGTCCAATATTTTTACATTATATCGTTTTGAAATGTATTTTATCACAAATGAACGGTTTTTTTGTTCATTATCATTTGGAATGGTAATTATGTAAAATGCAGTTATTTGATCCTGTAGACAGTTGTTTCTGTAAGAAATATGGGCATTTAATGTTTATTGGGTAATCACAATTGTATCTTCTGCCATTCTGTTCTCCCAGTGCCACCCTAGTGGTTACCAGCTCCATATTTTGGTAAAATGGGTCATGGGGTTACTTCATTTCTGGGGTCATATCGTAAAAACTATTGACCTTTCGTTATAAAAAATGTTCAGGGATATTAGCTTAACAGTTCCCTTCTTACCTTACAACATAACACTAGTCCATGATTTAGTTTAAAAAATTATGCGCCCGTACCAAGTGTTGCGTTTTTTTTGGGACACCTGTATACAATTTAGCCATATCACCTCAAAGTGTTTCTCAGCTGTGTGTGGACTCGTGGGGTCGTGGGTATTATGCGTGCGGTTCCCGGCGATTGCTCTTTTGAGGCAATTCTTCGGATCTTTCTTTCCAATTGACTAGTTCCTTCTTAAGCCATATACCTGACCGCATAGCGCCACCCTTGACTCTGTTAAATATAGTGTTACGACGACGGGCGCCCACCTATATCAATTTTAGCTATAATCTCCTCAAAAGTTGTTTCTCAGCTATTTGGGACTCGTGATGGTTAGTGGTTATCACGCTTGCCGCGTACGCAAATGCCTGGATCGATTCCCCGATGAGCCTCTTTGAGCTTTCTTCCTACTCTGATCTTTCTTTCCAATTGCGAGTTTTCTTTATAGGCTTAACGGCCATTTAAAATACTTAAAATGCGGTTAGTGCATACCCTTTTATCAACTATGATTCTTCCTCCTCTCTCTCTCTCTCTCTATATATTATATTATTAATTATTCATTGCGTTATACGAGTGTATACGTACTGTCTATATCCTCTTAGGGCGGGCTGTCTGTAACAGGAATTTGCTATAGGGATGGCGCACACCACAAACACTCCCCCCATTGAAATACAACGTTAAAATGGACTTAAATAAGTTTCGTTTTTTTTTTTCCACCCCCCGTGACATAATATTTGATGTGTTTGAAATAATCTATATCAAATAAAGGTAGCAATTGGTAAAAATCTTGGTCTTTTGATAACCGATACAGAATAGATTTTGAGATACGGTCACGTGAACAGCGCGCCAACCACTTTTTCAACACGACGCGTAAAACTCATTGCGACATCCGAGCACGGGGTAATTTGGGAAGCCTATTTTGCCAGATTCAAATTTCTTATTTGCCGATATTCCAAGATTGATCATTGTCTACATAATTCACATTTTCATATTACATTTTTTTAGGGGTTTCAAAATTGAAGTCCTATTCTAGAAGTTTGGGGAAAAGGTTTGAAGGTGTTTTTCTTGTACTTTCACAGGGTGCTGAACACGATTTTTTTGGTCCAACCTCTGGGAATGTGGGGAATCTCCGCTAGAGGGTGTTTTTCAAAATGTCCGCCAAAATTCCCAGAAAAAAATGGCAATTAAAGGTACAATTTCTGTTGTCAACCCTTGAAATACATAAAACACCTTCAAACCTTCTTACCCAAACTTCTAGAATGGGACTTTAATTTTGAACCCTTACTATTTAACAAGCAAAGCTCTCTTCCTACCATGCGCATCCATTTGATACAGCACGATCTTATCTTTTGGTTTTTACACAAAAAAACGTGAAGCGATTAGTGTTGTGCGCTCTATAGGCAGCTCATTTATATGTGTGTATTATTCGGGCTCTTGGTAATTAAAACGTTAGATTGTATTATATTATTATGTCTAACTGTATCAATTGAGCATATTATTATTATTATCATGCAAACTGGTGTCCATTTGTCTTAAAACAGACAATGTTTAATAAAGCGGTGTGGTGTTGTGGGAAGGAAATATCCAATATGCAAATATCCGAAGAAATCATACAAGAATAGAATGAAATTGGAAATACGATAAGACAAGAGCAAAGAAAATACACGTGAGAACGTTAAATTAGTATCAATTTAACAAAAACAACTCTATTTTAAAGGCACTTTCTTATTTTTTAAAATATTTAAGAGATACCTCTCCAATGTTTCTCAAGGTTGATGTTTTTTTACACCGTTGTATTACTACCCATGAGCCGTTGTACATTCGGTTTTTTGTGGTTTGCCATTCTGCTATACTCTAACCTATGCGTCACTTTGGTGTTTGCCGGCTAGCCCACCATCTTCTGGTTTCTTTTGAACTCCGATAAAACAGCGCAACCCCTCCATCATTTTGTTAAACGGCGGCTAGCGTTATTTAAGTAGGACACAAGGTAGAAAAACAATCATTTTCTCGACAGCGTTTACTGTCGATAGGCGGTATTCTCAGACACAGTAGTGTGTGTCCGTGACAAAACATCGCATTATGGCCAAGATCGGTTTGCTTAGAATAATGTTATTAATATCATAACTTCCATTAGCCTTGGATTGGGACTACAGAGGAGAAGGTTACGGGTTCGAATCCTTGTGAACCAACCTTGCGCAACAAAGGTAAATGCTTTTTTCACCAATCATAATATAGGCAACAACCGGCCGGCCGGGCTGCGACAGAAACCGGGAAAAAAGGCGCGGCAAGTTCATTGTGCCAGAGGTATGGGGCCTTCAAACATGTTTTCAACGACATATATAGGTTGGATGCAGAAGCTGGCAGATGCCGACAATTTTCAGTAAGCTACGGGAATCACCGCCGACTGAAATGGCGAACTACCGCACAATAGTCCGATAACGTACACTTGGCCGGGCCACGCAGCGGACCGTACTGGCAGGCCACGGCAGCTGGGCGGAAATCTCCCCGTAAAACAGATTTGAGCAACACTACTCACGTGGCCGAGCCCACGGCAGGGGGCCCGAATCGCTCAAAAAAGATGAGCTAAAATCACGCTAATGATCAAGCTGCCCAGGCCCTGCAAAGGTACGTTTATCGGACCCTGTGCGCCATCTGCCGTTCCGCACAAGGCCTACCTAGGATGGGTCTTTGAAGGGCCAACCTGATGCCATGATAGAGTGCAGCGGCTTACCGGATTCTGATCGAAGCCCCACAACGGTCGGTTGAAAAAAGCGGTTATAAAAACCCTTAGTTGCACCAAAGGGTTGTTCACAAGAGTGAATCGAAATGGACGGCCGCCATTTGGATCGAAAGTTGCCCGCGAATAGAACGTATATCTAAGAGGCCGATACGTAGCTGTTTCTTCACGAGGCCAGGCCACGGCAGTGGAATCCACACGCGACAGGTCCACGTCAGCGGGACCTACGTGGCAGGGCCACGACACCGGAACTTTTCCCTTAGAGGCCGGGCCAACTGTTCTCTCTAAGAGAAGTAAGGGTCACAAGCACGCTGTTAGCGTAGCGGCACCGTGTTAGCGTAGCGTACGCGAAGAGCGGACCCTGACTCGTTCTTTAAAAGGAATCTATCTTAGATCTGACAGGCAAACTATAGGCACCTCTCTTGCGTGTTGCTGCTGCTGAACGCAAATTAAAACAATGACAAGTCCAGAGCGGACCCCTGTCTCGGTCTTTAGCGGGTAAAGGCCCTTGATAAAATAACAGGTGAAATAAATGTTTCACGTGGACGGGCCACGGCAGCGGAACTTAACGTGAAAAGACCACGGCAGCGGCACTTACGAAGCCGGGCCACGGCAGCGGGATAAACGTGGTAATACCAAGGCGTCCTATTTGATCTTTAGCGGGAAATTGCCCCTAGATCTAACATGCGAACTCTCAGCAGCTAACGTGGCAGGGCCATGGGAGCGGTACTCACGTAGCAGGGCCACGGCAGCGGGACCATTTTCCATTTTATGAAATTTCTCACCCAGCGATTAAAAACAAGACCAGGTGAAAAACAATAAAAAGCAAAGAAAGTTGATTTATTTTTTTAATGTTTTGCAAACGTCATTTGCGTCAATTATCAATGCAAAAACATTTTAACAAAATAGGCGATTTGAATGGATTAAACCATTGGAAAGAGCAAATCATTCTGTTATATCATTTTTTTACCATTCACTTGATTTTAAATTTACCCTTATACTAACTTGTTCCCTCTTGAGGAAGAGAAGCAGGTGTCTAAATATTGGATCCCCGTAGTTTTCTGAGTCTTAGCCCCCATTGAAACCAAAACAGGTTAAAATCAATTTTAGCATGAATATCCAACGGGAGTACAATGAAGAATCAGCCACTGTGATGGTCATTACTGATACTTAAAGGTCCATGGCCCGATCGCAAATAGCCTCGTCCCCAGAACACCAGATTTTACCAGGGCTAAAGAATGTTTGGTTCGGAAGTTAAGAGCGAAAGTGTACTCGATTTTGGTCGACCAATATTAACTTTACACAGTACTCTATGGGGCTTACAAAATCACTTTTCTTACTCTCACATCAAAACGGATTGAAATATCGGCGCGAAACTTTACAGATGGAGGTTTGGGCCAAAGGCCATTCTATCAAGATGAAAACTTTATATACTTAAATCGGGCCATCCACCATTAAGAAAGAAGACATGCAAGTGAATAGGTGCATTTTACATAATCATTCAAGCATGATAATCTTTGGTCAGTGTTGTGTGGTTATTATCAGATGTTGCAAATAGGCCCACCAAAAATTAAACATGATATTACAGGGGTAGTTTTGACCTAGTGGAGTACTGAGGCAGTCGATCCAGAGGGGGCAAAATTCCCAACTCGTCCCGCCAGACGGGGCAAAATTCGTAGCGCGCGAAAAATGCCGAATTCACTTTGATTTTGGTCAAATTTAGGCTGAAATTTGTCGAAATTCCCCGATGAAGAGGGGTAAAATGCATATTTGGACTTATATCGTCCCGCTTTTTTGAGCCAGACGGGGCAACTTTCCCCCTGACCCCGGTAGGTACGCCACTTACGCCCCCCTTTCCCCGGTCGGTATGCCACTATTTTGATCGAGAGTACATAATATACAAAACGGCATGACGTTTCTACCTTTGTACCAAAGGTACACTGACAATCCAACATCATTTTTTTTATAAACATTTCCAAGAAACTTGAATGCCTTGCCTGATATAAATCAAAATGCAATCATGAAAGAAATCTTAATGAGAATTTATTGTTTCCGGATGAATCACTTTTATGTTTATATTTACAACGAAATCAAAGTATTGGTGCGAAGTTTTACCTCTGGACTTGGATCAACATAGAAAACTATCGATTTGAGAATTATAACATATTTATGATAATAAACTAAAATAGATGAGCATATCACTACAATCCGCTATAGATGCTCTGTATTATGGTAAGCATTATGTGTAGTCTTTTTAGAGTAGTAAAATGAATTAAATATTTGCAGGTAATGTGACCGCAACGCACAGGACAAGATTGCAAACGTAATATTACCTGTAGATTTACAAGTGTTCAAAGTGCACTTAAAGGTCCATGGCTCGATCGCTAATAGCCTCGTCCTCGGGTATCAGAAGAAAACTACTATTTTCCTCATTTAACCTGTGAAATTTTAGGGCTAAAAGATGTTTGGTTTGGAAGTTATAGACGAAAATGTGCCCCATTTTGGTCGGCCAATATTAATTTTACACAGTACTCTATGGGGCTTACAAAATCACGCTTTTAGCCCTCACATCAAAACGGATTGGAATATCGGCGCGAAACTTTACAGATGGGGTTTTGGGGTGAAGTCCATTCCATCAATATGAAAACTTCATATACTTAAATCGGGCCATACCCCCTTTAAAATACATGTACATGTATATACATATACATATGCACATAAGGAATAATTCATGCCTCATTTGACTTAAAATACCTCAAAACACATGAAAAAAGTACATTTGTATGACGCATCTTTTCATCAGATACTTGGTCATTGTTAAGAATGGACTGAAAAGTTGAAGAAAGGGACACGGTATTAGATTAGAATGCGTTTATCCAGTGGTAGAATTTGTTCAATCCCTTGCCCCTAATACATTTTGTTCAAAAGTAGATTATAGATATATAATTGAAGTAACCTAAATGTAATCTGATTCAGAGAAACCCCAGTCCCAACAGGAACCACGTGGAAGCACCTGTTGTAGTTTTCTTCACGTCAACAATTCAAGATGATCTTAGATGGGGATGACACTGGGGTAAACATCGAATTCTTCCACCTTTCAATAGTTGTTCCTCATATTTTTTAAGTGACCAACTTCTTTCTGACACAATTGTGAATTTGGAAACTTTAACGGAATAAGCCACACGGTTTATGTGGTGTATTCCGTTAAGGTTTCCGAATTCTTAGGGGTGTCAGAAATAAGTGGGTCAGCTTACGGAAACATTCTTATTCAATAGGCCCATAAATTGCATGGAGAAATGAATGCATATGACATGTAGGAGATGCGTGAGTGGTTGCACTCATGCAGTGAATTGGAAACTGTTTTGGGGCACAGTGATCATCCCTTAATATGACGCTTGCAAATGAGGTCAATAGGTCTTCTTGACTAACACCAGTATGAACAGAATACAAAAGAATCTCCAGCAGAAATATCTGAAATGTTCAAGTGAACCAGGTGTATGTATTCTGTTCTCTGCATACTATGATCTGGAAGATAAAAGTCCAACGTAATTAGCTGCAATTAACCTTCATTAAAATGACCCTTTAGGTTATACACCAAAAATATTCGATGAACTAATTTCTCGCATGGCTTCAGTGGAGAAACTGCTTTAAAATGCCTGGTTTTACTTTGTTAAGAAAGTCATGTAATTTTAAGATTATTAGACTCGACCCATGTTTTGACAGCGTCGATTAGTTGGGAGAGGAGGCAGAATCTCCTTCAAAATCGATACATCTTCGTACAGTGATGTGGCCAAATGAAAATAAGCTTATGGTTAGGAGACTCAGATCGGAAATCGTGTAATCAGTTGTGACTTGGCGGTCCCCGGGTTTCGCGATCACCTGGGTTTCGCGATCACCTGGCATGAATGACCCCAGGTTTCGCGGTGCCTTTGACCTGGAATGACCTCGGATGACCTCGTCATGACCCTTTACAATTTTTGGCCATCATCAATATAGCCCGCCCACCAAATTTCGTTGGATACACCCAAGTTACCAATTTTGACATCCGTTGAAATGAATGACCCCTAATGACCTGTGCGTGACATTAAAATTTTTTGCATAAAAAACGGACCCACACGCCAAGTTTCCATGTCCATACACCAACGTTTACCCCATTGACCTCATTGGACCCTTGAACAGACCCCTGATGACTTTAATCCACTAACCAAAACAACCTCGGTTTCGGACGGTAAAGAGGCACCCACCCACCAAGTTTCAGAAACGTGCGACCCTCGGTCTCAGAGAAACCCGTTTTTTTTTTTTTTTTTAACCTCATTTGACCTTGAATGACCCCTAATGACCTTTTCGTGACCTTTAACATTTTTTGCATCAAAAATCGACCCCACCCTCCAAGTTTCATGTCCATACACTAATGTTTACCCCATTTGACCTTCTTTGACCTTGAATGACCTCCGATGATCTTTGATCCACTAACCAATACAAACTCGGTCTTCGTTCGGTCAAGGGGCACCCACCACCCAAGTTTCAGGACCGTGCGACCGCGGTCTCCGAGAAATAGACGCGGTCACACGATAGACAGAAGGATAGACGACCACGGTTTGATTATAAATATCTAGATGAATACTTGTAGAATTTCACGTCTACCCAAATAACCTTGTACCAGAGCGGAGCTGGACCTGGTCAAAAATCATTGTTCATCCCCCACTACAGAAACGTTACACCTTGTTAGTTAGTATGCATCCCTCTAATCAATGCTAGGTAGTTGTAATCTCAATTGTGGTGTCCTGTTTCAATAGGGGCCCAATTTAAGGCTACACAGGATCTGAGGAAGATGAACAATTTGAGCCCATTTTTTAGAAACGGAAGCGATAGTTAAGATTTAACCTTTCGTTGATGACCTGACATTTGACGATTTTGTCTTATATCTCTTCATAACCATAAGTTGTAAGTAGTAGTACAACCTCGACTTTTTACTCATTGTAACAGGACAAACACTTTATTAACTTGTTTACTAGCAATGCCCAAGAATTTTTCAAATTTTGACCCATGTATTATGAATTTCCCCCTCCTGGATTTCCCCCACACTTTCTCGAGGGGCACCCCCCTAATATGTGTCATTAACCTTCATAGAAGACAATCCACTGTGGGCAAAATTCGGCTCTGCTCTCCCGGTCACGGAAATTGCTCGATATGACCCAATGTAGATTTTACTTTACCAAAAATCATATCAAATGGGTTGCTAAGCATATTGGTTCTTAGTTGCAGAGACAGTTGTGAGCCGAAAAGAAAATGAAATTGTGCACATAGGAGGTTTTCACTATGAGCTTGTAAAATCTCAATACCCTTGCCACAGTTCAGTAGCTTTTCATTCACCAATGTACTTAGAAAATACACCCCCTGGTTTTTTGGGTATGATATATGATACCCAGATCACACAAGGTCAGTTCATGTCAATGTATGTACAAGTATAACCCACTGAACTGTGTCCTTGGTAGATGAGTTCACATAGGAGTTTTTTATTTCAAAGGCCAAATGCACATATGACCTGTCCAGCGACGACATGATTCTTTGTTTGGTATGCTCTTAAAGCCAAATAAATAAGCTTTATTTGTCGTTTATTTCATTCCAATTAAATATGTAAAACAAAGGATAATACTTCGTCAAAAAGGAGAGTGCAAAATTGGATTGGTCCGATTTGCATAGTTTGCGAGATTGCGATAAACATGATTTTGTAACATACTCAAAATTGAGTTATTGATTGACTATTGAACCAACTGAAGACATCGACAGTACATTTGAACCTCATCAGATTTGAACATTGTCTTTATGATCAGCAATACCTTTGTGGGTTTTTTTTTTAAATATTCAGCCAGTTGACTTTCGTCATCAAATCTCTCAAAATTACAGAAAACGCTAAAACAAAACCAAATTAAACAAACAAAAAAACAAAACAAAAACAGTCAGATACTTTCTTATTGAATTCCCAAGGAAACCTATGATTCTGTAGACAGTAAAAAACAGAAAACCACGAAATAAATCAAAAAAGAAAACAAATCTGATAATAGGCCTACGTGGGCTAGTGACGTATCCGAAATTGGAAATAAAAACATGAGCATGCCCAACAGACCCCGGGGGGGGGGCACTTGTATTCAAAGGTGGATATGATGCGTGAACAAAAAAACGCGTAAAAAGGGTATCTTTTTTCCAGCAGACGATGTACGTGCGTACATTGATTAGGGTGTCAAAATATGGAAAAAAGGTATGTTTTTTCTAAACCCTGAAAATTGTGATGTACGTGTAATACTCAAATTAAGCAGAGATCAAAAAAATTGTAAAGCAAAGCAAGATAATAAAGGTATATTAATGACACAATGCTTACTTCGTACAAAAACTGACACAAAAATACTCTTTATGTGCAAAGGGCAGCCAAAAATAACTTGTTTAGGGTATGTTTTTTTAGTCGGGGGAAATCTTGTTTAGGGTGCATTTTGGAAGTCCATGTTTACATGCATCATATCCCCTTTGAAAATACAAGTCCCCCCCCCCCGGCAACGACCCATACGGACCAGGATGCCAAGAACTCAAGCCAATATCTCTCTTCTTAGAAGACCGTTGTGGTAGATCCATTGAGGAGCGCTTCGTAAACCACGTGACAGGAATCTCACAATCTTTCTTTAATATAAAAACCAGCAGATTTTTTGTCCTTTTAAGAGTGTGCAAAAAAATGGGCTTTGAAGTCAAGTGTATTTACGTTGTGTCATGCATTTCAAATGCTGAAGACGAAATCGGACCAATGTTTTATTTCGATGAAGCATAGCTTTTGTTCTATCCGTATCGGAATTGGAATGAATCAATAAATGGCAAAAAAAATTATTAGCTTGAAAGGAATACCACACAAGACCCATGTGTACTTCTTAGCAAAACGTCTTTGTCCCGAGTATAGTGCTGCAGCATGAAGTGAAAACGGGCCTTAGATTGTACCAACTAGGGCCGGTGTAGAAGTTATTTTTTTTTCCGGCGTACTCGTAGTCGGGGAACATTGGTGAACAAAAGGGCAATCGATTCATGTTGACTCTTCCACGCAACCATTTAGTTTCATGCTTTATTCCGTTAATCGTCTATGAGCCCCCGGACTGTTGGCTCCCGCCGGACTATTCTGCTTTCACACCGGAATATAACGTTTGCAATCATAGCTAAAATCGATCATTGGGTAGTGTAGTTCACGAAAAAACGTGATTTGGAAACAAAAAATACGGGATGGCAATTCACACAAAGTCAAATTTTCCAAAATAGCCCGCCATTTTAAAAGGTAACAAGCGCTTACTATATCAAATTTGGTGGTCAAATGTATGTTGTGTGGGTCAAGAGGTTCAGATACAATTGCGAGAATGGTCCGAGTCTGACAATTTAATATACAAGCTATTTTTCAAGATGGCTAACATCTCATCTCAGAAAAACCGTATATTTAAGAAATAAAGGGTGATGCAGTACCTTTATGGGCGACATAATGTGTCCGAGGGTCTGAAAAAATAAATATGGACGAGGCGCAGCGATTCCATTTCTTAATTTTTTCCGGCCGATTATACATTATGAGCCCATAAATAATACTGCAAACCCTTTATTCTATTCTATTACCGAAAACCGCATGATATAATTAGAAAATATATCGCGACCCATTATTGCCGAATAAGGGCAGTAAAACTGACCAATCATAATTCTGCAATTTGAATAATGTGCAGCAGAGGTAATAGAATTCTTATTATCTAACCTAAGTGATCTTTGGGTGTCAAAATATTGTTTTTCTTCTTGGTCAAGGAGTTCGATAAAACTATTTTCAAACTGTAATAAGAATATAAAAGTTATGTTTATTCCATATGTCACTGTTTTCCAAGATAGACCAATATTCTTAATACAAGTACCCAAGGGTAGATGTTACTGTAATGCAGGCTGAATGTATCAAGTGATAAAACATATATTAACCCAGATGTTTGAGAAGGGGATACCACTCAAAATCCTAAGTACTCCTCCTTGGGAATTCCGAACTGCGCTTTTTAGGTCCGTATGAACGAAAACCCAAATATGAATACAAAACTTGAAATATCTGAGAAAACAAACAATAGTTATATTAAGTAGATAAGGCACAACATCAAAAATCCAATGAAATTCAAGATTATGTTTTGTGGGATTGATAAATAATGAGTGCGTCGAGGTTGGTTGTGAGGTGTGTTACATTTTGGGTGTCGCATTAAATGACTCACGACTCACTTGACAGTTTTGAGAATATTGCTGTTGAAATCCTTGATCTAAAAAACATACTTTGTCACCAAAATCGTCCCCCCTAGGTGATGTTTAGTATGAGGTTAAAGGATTTTTGGCCTTTTATTATGCAATACATCTTAGAAGATAGTGACGTAGGAAACTTCCACTAATTTTATATTCATCTGACAGTTTTGAAAATGGTTTATGAACTCCTTGACCCTGAAAAAATCTTTAATTTGACACCACAATCATCTTCCTAGGCTATACTATTAAAGATGTCAGGTGGGTGTCATAAATTCGCCATATTGGAAAATATCGGCACATTCAATATTTGATAGTTTGAGGAATAGTTTTAACGAACTGCCTTTACCATAAAACATTTGTAAACCAAAAATGTTTTCTAGGTGTTTGGGCCTTTCGATTGCTTCCACGTTGGAAATTACGTCGGTATCAAATTGGGCCACCACTTTTGATTTTGTCATCACCTGTTTTCCTGAAGTCCACATCCCTACGATCATTTTAGCTATGATGACAATGGTATTATTCCGGCCCGGTACCCTCTCCGTAACTGGTTTGGTGCTCAGCCCTAGTATAACATTTTGGGTTGACAGCCTGTACGTGTAACCCTTGTTGGGACCACACAGCAGAAAGTCATTAGGTTGTCCACTGCACCAGTGTCATCTCCAGCGTCTTGACTTTTTCTTGCCATTGGATGTAAATATCTGACGAAAGATGGAGGTCGACGTGCGCAACTTTCCCCCGTCACGTAAACCAATCTGCTTATCATGACATCGCAATTCTTTTTGATGATGTTTATCCTTTGATAATTTGTCTTGTCATGTCATCTTCATCTCTAATGGACAAACACGACGACCCCATACTCCAAAACCAATGTGTAATGTAAAAACTAAACCATTTTTGGAATCCTGAGTAAGGCGAACAACATGTCACTACTTTTCACAAATTTAAATGTTTGCCTCTGTGCTGACCTTAAACTGGCCCCTATTTAAAAAGTGACACCAATATTTGAGAGTACTAACTAACCGGTAACTCGGTGACCTAGAGGGTCTATAACCACTTACCAATGGGGATCGAACGAAATCTTAATAGGCCCTATGATATTCGCTCCTGCTTATAATCAAAGTTACTCTTTATGGAGTTTACAATGGTTACTGTGAGTACAAGCGTGTGTATTGATTTTGCACAAAGAGGATTTCCGACTAAATGAGCAAGTAAGCCTAATTTGCAATATTGTAGTGTCGCACCCAGAGGGGGTGAAACGCATTCAAAACCAGTCGTCCGTGCGGGGCGCTGACATTTTGAAATATTGCACGGAATAATTATCCAGTTTGGGTGCGTGTATACACAATATGTCAATTCGTATACAAAAAAATCCGCCAAAATATCAGTTGTGATGTTGGGTGATTGGTGGTTAAATTTTGTCCTACCATGGATATAGAGAGAGAGGCAAAACGTTACGTAATCTTTAGAAATCATCGTCTCGCATGTTTGCCGACACAAAGAAAACACTAGAGTACAACAATAGAAAGCAATGGTGCCTCGCTTCTTCCACATAATTGGGTGCCGCTTTGCATAAACTAATCGGTAGTGATACAAATTAATGTTAGTGTTAGAGGTGGCCAGGTGTATAATAGTGTACAGGATAATTGTGCTCAATACTCGTTTTTCTATTAATGCCATGCGAGTTAGGTGAAAAGATGTATTCTTGAGGCGGTTTATTTAAATCATGACGACTGATGTGTCATTGCATTCGTTGAGTGGCCATGGTAGGACAAAATTGAACACCCAATAGCACCCAACATCCAACAACTGATATTTTGCGGATTGTTTGTATCGAATTGACATTATGGGTGGATACAAGCACCCAACTGATAATTATTCCGGTGCTGCAATATTCAAAATGTCAGCGCCAGCACGGACGACTGGTTTGAATGCGTTCCCACCCCTTGGTCGCAACACTGCCCATGCCCATTGAAGAAGGAAAAGACAGAAGTGAAACTGGACCAAGGATTAAGAAAGAACAAACACCATAGGCTACTACCTTTAGCAAAAACACATAGATATACATGCTTGAACTAGCCATTAGGCCTGTCTTCAGGTGGGCCACAAAAGTATCTCGGCAGTTTTTCGATCATTATTGTGCCAAAGCCGATAAAATTGAGTTGTTCAAATTTGATGCTAGGTGCGTCTTTCATTTAACACCTCGTTTGTAAAAAGGTCGTGGAAAAAGGGCTGAGATAGAACGCCCGAAAAACGCAAATGGGAAGTTTTCAATGGGCATTGCAGTAACCGTAGGATTTTTTTTTTAAAATGAGTGATTCAAATAGGGAACAGACTGTAGAAAAATTATGGGTATTCAAAATTTCAGACTGCTTCCCCAGGCCCGTAAATGATTTCCCCCCAAAATTCGACCACGGCAAAATTGTGCAAAAAGTGGCCTTTTTTACCGTAATTGTAACCCTTTTGGGGGAAAAAAAAAGCTTTCAAACCCTATTTTTGCTCGCCCCGCTCGCAAAATCTATTTTTGTTCAGGTTTGTTAGCTTAGTCTTTTTAGGGGTCTTTAGGGGATTTTTGGAAATTGGGGGGGACGTCCGCACCTCGCCCCCCCCCCCCCCCTGGTGTAGGGTTGTAAAACGGCTATTGTAATAAACGTTTTAATTTTATTGTTAATATCGTTTTAACAGTCAAAAAACCACAATAAGTTTAAAGCTGAGATTTTACGCCCGTTATATAACGTTCCCTGCATGGTTTCGTATTTTTACGGCTCCAGTTATTTTAAGTTCTTCATGTAGTGAGTCCCAGCTGCCAGTCAAAATCCCGTTTTTTTTTTTTTACAGGTTTATTTTTAACAGTTGTATATGGAGTCACCACAAGACTTTCCTGGAAGTTGCAACAGGTGCTATCACCACAAATCAGTGTGAAATGCATTATTTCTGAATCAGTGTGACAAGATGAATCATTTTTGACACCACTTTCAACAAATCTGAGCATTTACCCAGGATGACCTTTAAAATTATAGCCATATACCTGTCTTCTATTGTTGTAGAACCCAAACAAACTATACCTTATTTGATTCCTTTAAACAAGGCGGATATATTGGTGTATAGTTATTCACGTAATTTAACTTGATTTTCATTTTACTCCTGTACTAACGTAAGAAGGAGAAGCAGGGTCTGGAAATTGAAATTTTATGATAGTCTAATCAATAATATTGAACCCCCAAAAGCAACAAATAAATTTAGATGAAAACCATATGGGAATACACACATAACGCACTTAGAACTAAAGACGATGTTACTCATGTGTAAAGCTTCTGTTTAATAAGCAAATGGTTAAAATATTTAAAACGCGTGGATTCAGCGTGATTTAACTTCCGGCAAATTTAAGATAAAAGTTAAGTTTTTGGATTCGGGCCAACGCGTTTAATAATTTTGTATACACTATTCACTATGAGTTAGGAACATCTCAATCCCTTGGCACAGTTCAGTGCTTTCATTCACCAATATATTTAGAAATTAACACCCTGTTTTTGGGGCCCATGATATACGATACCCAGATAACCAAGGTTAGTTCATGTCAATGGTGTACAATTACAACCCACTAAACGTGTCCTTGGGATTGAGCATAGTTAACTCGAAGTCATGTGATGTTGTGTGAAGCAAGACGCTGTGTATAACAAGTAGGGGAAACACGGTCGCATTCAAATGTTAACTTTTGCACAAAATCTATATGGGAATTTGTTATAATGGTTGACAACCCACCCCAAAAGGATTTAACATTCACGTACCGTTTACGGTCTCGGGTTTATGCAAGCTTAAGATTTAACAACCTGCTATGTTCACGTCTAATATTTAATAGGACCTTCAAAAGGACGATGGTAAAATTGTTCCAAAAATAAGGGTCTTTAGGTAACAACGTTGCTGAAATGAAGTCCGTCCTTTTTAAACAGCTTTATACTCCGCATCAGATCTCCAATTTCGTACTCCCCCCAGGTCTGAATGTAAAATACACTTTAGCGTTATTAGCTTAGGTGGTTATATTTCACATTTTAGTAATCCCGAGTAATATTTACTACTTAATATATTGGTTTTAGTCCATAACATACACGTTAGATACGAGTACATAATTGTTTGTAACATTGCTACGTTAGCTTAACCTGTCAAAATGCCAATAGACTGTTGACCTTCTTTGCACTTAACAATTGGGTAATAAATTAAAGGGACCTTTTTACGCTAAGATGACTTGCAGCGGAGAGAATGAAAGGAGAGATTGTTTTCAATCGTATTTTAGCCGTTGTAGTATATTCCCACTCTAACTTTACAAATCCAGCGCAATGGACAACTGAAAAATTCCAAACCTGTGGTACTGAAACGACCAGCTTGGGAAATTTGGAGCTGCATTGCTATGACGATCGGTTCCAGGCCCTTGGGTTGGTATCTCATTTCACCAAAAGGCATTCTGCAAAATCTTAAAGTTCTGTAGGATGGGCTATAGTCATGTGGGTAGCGTGTGGAGCTATGGCTATCGTCAGTGCCCTAAGTGTGGCAGAGGTTAACACCATGTTCAGAAATCAGAGGCATTGTCGATTCTATATACTGGATGACTTACAACAAATTTATGGCCTTTCTTCGTCTTGATTGTTATGTCATGGTCGTGAGACCATCGGCCAATGCGGTGGTGGGTGGTATCAATAATAAGGCAGATATTTTATGGCACCCATTTTTTCGGTTGTGTGGGGGAAATCCCGGCATCGCAATTCAAATGGTTGCAGTCGTTGCAGTAAGTGAGTAGGATACATTATAAATAAAATAAATTGTGTGTTTTATACGAATAACCCCAGTTCCATTGCGCTTTAAAATCGTTTGCACCACCTTCGGCATATAAAAATTATGCTAGTATAAAAAGTCGCAGTTCTCTGGTGGCCATTTTCTCTATGAGTACGTAGCGTACGCCTCCCACATCTGGACCATTGAAACGGCATGGAGTATAATCATAGTATCTTAAATTGTAAAAGGATGTTTAAAAACATGCCCAAATCTTGTTTTATATATAATTGTTAGTATTCGTTATTGTCAAGATCAGGAAACGTCATTAAGGTTATCGATTTTACATTAAATGATATTCATATGCTCGCAACAACAATAAAAATGTCGTCTTAGCAATTTGCTATATTATACTCGATTCGCGCTGGGAGGAAGTTTTGGGTCTAGATACATTAGGTGAAATACACCAAGATAAAAAAGTTTTTTTAAAAAAGACATATTAAAAGTTAGTAAATGTAAAAGAAGCACCAAGTATATCTCACAGGGTGTCGCCCCATTGCCAAACGTGGTCCATTTCGCAATACAGAAAGAAAATGCAAACATGTCTGCGTCATTTAGACAACCTGAAGACGTTACTACCACCTGATGGCATATGACGACTTTCATGACACCCAACATTCGACCATTGTCTATACACGTTTCCCCCACCATACAGCCCGATATAAATTTTCTTTATGGGGGTTCTGAGTTAATAGTGCCGAGTGAAACAGATCGTTTCAGTGGAGGGCTACCAGAGCAGGGGAACAATTTCCACTGGTTGTTTACTTTCTCTTGAAGTATAACAAGGTCACATTGTCTGATGACTGAAGCCTGGGACTACTTTTGGGAGATTTAAAAACACTTCTTGTTCTTGTGACCCGTTTATATTGTACATCGTGTTAGAAGCGTTCAAGAAACTGCAAATGGGTGGGGTTGATTGCTTTGTTAAAGCTAACTTACTAATGGGTGGATTGATCAGTGCTTGCGACGCAAATATGTGGGAAGTGTTTTACGCCCTAAAGGCTTCTTATCTTGATTACATTTTTTCAGTGTAATTGAATAGGTTGAATTTCTACAGCCTGTCTAAAAATTGTACAATCAAAAACGATTTTTTTTTTCAATATGAAATTCAATGAAAAAGTAAGGATTTTTGTAAATCACATTGACGAGAAAGACAAGGCTTTCCAATATTTGTGTTTCATCTCATTGCTGGTTTTTCAAACGACGAGAGAACTCCAGTTTACTGTGCGAATACAAAATCAAACGTGTGCCAATTTTTGGTTGAGGTAAAACGGTGGACGAATTTGTTAAACATAAAACTATTCACATTTAAACAGATTTGAAATGCTCAAAAAGGGGATTGATTAACTTTTCTTAATGGAACTTTATAAAAGATGCAAAAACAGTTGCTTAATGGTGGAAGGAAATCATCTTCAATAAGGTCTATGGTTTTAAAGATAAAGTGTACAGCATTCGACATACTTGTGTTGTTAGAAGAGAATATGACCAGACAGCAACCTCCTATTACTTGGAGGTGAGAGTTTGTATGGTCTCTTGAGTATCATGAAAACGAAAAGTATACGACACCTTGATTAGTTTGCGTCCAATTCATTTATTTGTATTGATTTCATACAAGTTGGTGAAGAATAATGTGTGAGTGGTGGTTGCTAGTCATTCTGACATGAATTTAACAGATACAATTTGTTAATAAATGCAAAGCTCATTTCAGTGAAATTTTTTTTAAAATAGATTTGTATTTGTTTATTATTTATGAAGAAAAATTTATCGTGAACTGAGTATGTTGGGATTAAAGCTTGTGTCGAGTAAACTAGACTTCCTGTGTTTGTATCTTATACCAAAGCAGCAATCTTTGTGAGCTCAAGGACAGCTGACCAAATACTCGAAAACATGGAAAGGAAGAGATATAGAAGGAAGCACATCGGCCCACTTGACGTTTGAACGGTCTATTTGCCGCCCCATAATTGCAAGTGTTATTCATATTCTCTCAAGTGGCCCTTTCGAGGATAATTCTAATCAGATTTTCTCGCTCGAGAAAGTTCTCAGTTCGTGGTTGTTTCTTCATTGCGTAAAGATTCCGGGTGATCAGGAATCAGCGAATCAGCACGCGATGAATGCTGCGAAGTAAATATTGAAACATATGGCGGCTTCCTTGGAAACCGATCAACATGTCCGGGGGGTTCTTGGATTTTGGTCGGGAACCCATGCTCGTTCCGAAAAAAAGAGGGACTAGCTGTAAATGCGGGACTACCGCTAGGGCTAATCAATGTCAAATATCATGTTCTAGTCCCGCTGGGGGTACAAATTCAGTTGTGATTGTGATGGTTCAATTTCATGATACAAATAGGAAAATTAACCTAAACATATCAGCAAAATAACCCTAAGGTCATACATAGTGTCATGCCGCTTACCGCTTGGCCGCTTCTGATGATTACATTTACGGTCACTACGCAAATCATGTCAGAAATCGCTAGCGTGACCCTAGCGGCAAAGCGTCCAAAGCCGATCATCGATTTCCCTTCGCTCGGGCTGGCTGTGCCGCTTTTCCCAAAGCGGCAATCGCCTTGAGTTGACTGAGTTTCAACTTTAGAGCGGTTTTTGCCGCTCGATGACGTAGGCAAGCTAATAGCCCGCTTGACTATAATAGTCAAACCTGCAAGCGGCGTTCACCAAGTGGCTTGCCGCTGAGGGGCAAGTGGCATGACACAGGTAATGACCTCTAGTGTGTATTTTTTTCTGCGTAGCCCATTGTCATTTTCTTGTAATTGGCTATTTAATGTGTATCTACTTTTTTCATGTATTGAGAACAGTTCCCGCAAGGATTATAATCTCACTGCAAATTACCCTTCAATCTTCAATTTTTATTTGTTCATCATAGAATAGGCCTACAGCAAAAACAATATGATAAATAATTATGTAAATAATGCAGTACAGTGAAAAATTAATTGTTACGATATTAAAAATATTTTGCATACAAGTAAAGACGTTTATAATACATTATAAGTGGAATTTCAAAAGAGAGTGTATTACTGGGATAATACTAGTGGAAAATATATTTAAAATAGCACACAATAACATTTCTGGGATGTGCATATTACTGCTATACCGTTAGGTGTATATTTTCACTGAAAACTAGTATAATTTCACCAAGCTGGTCCAATTAGGGGCCGGGTATATTTTAACTAAAAATTGGTCCCGTTAGGGGTCACTTTCAGAACCCCTGGAACGAGCATGGGTGTCCAACGAAAATCCAAGACGGCCCCCCGGATCAAATGTTCAAATTTAGTCAAACTTTCATCCTTTATTTCTCACACTGGCAGTCTTGGGCAGTTAAGCTGAAAGCATAACGATGTACATTAACTTCTTATATAACGAAAACAACAACAAATACACAACAGATACAGCCGGAACATGTTGTAATATGCAATATATACTTTTACACTTTTACGTGTTCGGACATAGAGTTTTCAAAAAATTCTACAGTAATGATTGTTCGCCAATCATCGATTGCGGCAGAGGGATTGTGATCAAAGGGTCGCTGTTGAATCCCTTCCTTTTGTGCTGGTGAATGGATAACCAGATTAAAATCGGATTGCGAAAGCCGATGTGCTTCCTTCTATTCTATCTCTTTCTTCCATGCTGAAAGAACTCTGCCTATGCATATAAGTGGCACAAAATCAATTTTGGTGTATTGCACTAAATTGATTATGTCTCAAGCAAGTAAGATGAAGCAAACACTATTGGAAGCCCGGTCTTTGGACTTTAAAATTTTGCCAAGTAAGAATGACTTCTTATTT